>JAVQJL010064300.1:0-15343 GCA_036024295.1 Nannoperca obscura | reverse complement strand
TGTTTGTCTGCTATATGATATATTTAACTGAAATTGCTGATCCGAACAACCAATGATTTATAAAGGAAAATCTTGAAAATGATCAGGGGTGCCCAAACTTTTGCATGCCACTGTAGTATCAATAATGAGAAACTTCATGAATTACCAAGTAAAAACCTTAAAATTCTAGTGATGTTATAGAATAAATAAAATGTTTTAACATACGTTCATTTCCTTGTAAAGCCACTAAAATGTACAATGCAATGCTTCATAATAGTATTAAAGAACTGTGCTCCACCTGTGGGAGGAGCTCACTCAGAGGTGAGGCTGCCAGGTTTCTTGGTCAGATAGGTCATTTAAAATGGAATTGTAATGCTGCAGTAATGAGGTTCACATGGAGGATGAGACAATTGACCAACAGTATGATGTGCAACAGGTGTTTGGTTCAGCTGAGGGGGAGTGGGGGGGTCGATACCAGTGTGAATAGGATCAATACCAAAAGAGTCTCAAGTTAGATCACATCATTCTGGGCACACTACTCTTAGTGCATGCTATACAGTTAGCTTTTCTGTTGCTGGTGCATCAGATTGAACAGAGCGTAACACAAAGAAAGGCTAACGATGCCTTTACTTCATAAATCCGACTGCTTTCAATAATAAAAAGTATAAAACGTATTGGTATTGCACACACAATGCATCTCTCAGTATCAGCCTGTACCTTGCCTGACTGCCAGTGTGGTGGTGTAGACCAGAAACAGCAGGATGTAGTTGAGAAAGCTCTGGAACACCGGCGTGTTGGCGTGGAAGTCATCAGCCAGGTACTTGCTGGTCAGACCGATAGCACAGATTAACAGGGACAGAACCTGGCCCAGGGCCAGCGTCACCAGCAGATCCCTGCAGAGGAGAGGAGACACTGTGTCATTAAGGATGATTTATCATTTGGAAATATAATAGTCCCAATGTTAGCAGCACACAGCGTATTACATATATTTTCATTATAAGAGTTGGTCTCAAACTGCTCTTTATGAAATAAAGTTTCCGTCAAATATATATTTTTTATTTATTTCATATATATCATTTGGCAAATGCTTTGTTTAACAGGAATACATCATGCTTGAAATCACATTTAAACCTGCAATAACTGATTTTGTTGGCCACTTGGGGGCAGTACAGACAGTAGTGAACACAGCACTGACATATTATCACCTTTAAGTTGACATGATGAACTTGCTTATTTCCACATCCAGCAGTGACAGAGCAACATGATCATTCATGTGGATTTGTGTTAGTGTATATCTGTATATCTTCTCTGTTAGCTCTGTTTTTGGTCTCCACTACCTCTCTGGATGCCAAATGCTACACTATGTTCAGCATGACTGTTACATTTAACATATTTAAGATATGTTTAGGGTGCCACAGGGGGCCCAGAGTACAGACTAGCTCAGTGGTCACTTTATTAGAAACTGGCAGGAGCCCCCTTTGTCTCCAGTATAGCTCTTTGTGGCATAAACTCAACTACTCGCTGGAAATGTTGCTTAGATCTTTTGTGTCCATGCTGTCCACCTCAGCCCAGAGGAGCTCAAAATTATTATGGATCCTTAGATGATCCTTAGAGATCAGTATCAGCCTCGCAGAACACAGGGAGTTTGTTTAGCAGTGGTTAAAAAACATATATTTGGGATTGACTAATGAAATGCAGAACTCTGACTTCTTACCTGAGATAAGGTGGATTGTGTTGGCCTGTAGTGAGCTGCCTCGTAACGACTGGAGCTGACCAACATGAGTCTGTGTGTCTGGTTAACTGGGACTGAGAGGTCAAGTCATAGTGGTGGTCATAACTTTAATTTTCCTTCTTTGTGTGCATTTACTCTCTCTCTCTCTCACACACACACACACACACACACACACACACACACACACACTGGGACGTGGGTCTGATATGCTGGTCTCAAATTCAGCTTGCAGCAAGGCAGCCGGTCCAATGGCCCCAGGCCCCACAATCACAAGAGAGGTCGAGGAAGAACAGCAGATGGCAGGAATGGGTAGGGGACGAGGTGTGTGTGTGTGTGTGTGTGTGTGTGTGTGTGTGTGTGTGTGTAGAGTATGTGTCTGAGAGCAGGAGAAATACAGGGAGTATGCATGAAATAGTGCAAGGGGTAGTAAACTAGAGACCGAGGCTCCAGCAGGGACAGGGACAGGGACAATACAGCAGCCTGTCAAGCTGCAGGCTGACAGAACCACCCCAGCCAGCAGGGACCGAGCCAGCACACCGTGTCTGTGCAGGCTCTGCTCCAGTACCACAGGGTGCAGGGATGCCTCCACGCAAACACACACACACACACGATGTGATGTCCACGCATTATGTTGCAGACTGAAGAGGGAAGGTCCGATGTTACAGGTTGTGTATGAAACAAAAGGACAACGAGTCCGCAGTGACGATCTGTCGTTCTGACGTGGTGTGTGTGTGTGGGGGGGGGGGGGGTGTAAAGGGACGCTGCTGGTCTCGGATCATCATCATCTTACCTGGTTAGGACCTTCCTGATCCGCTGGTAAAGGCTCGGCGCCGGGGTGCCCGTGCCTCTGGGAACGCTCTCAACAGTGGAGACGACAGAAATCATCCTTCCACAGATCTGAGCGGAGATCAGCGCATTCTGCTCCGAGGAGAAGGAGGTGGGAACGGGGAGCGGGCTCACCTCAGCGGCGGACCCTCCCGGTGTCCGCGTTGCAAGCTGGCAGCGCTGGATGCACGGCGGCTGCGGAGGTGCACTTCTCACCAGCTCTCCTTCCCAAGAAGACTGCCACCACTACAAGACTCAGATCCAGGTCCGTCGTGCAACGCGCGGGAGCTGCCTTGACCACAAGGTGGCAGTGTGGCCAGACGTCCTCGTGGGATGGAGACGTGATATATCAGGATCAACCTGTCTTCCTCACAGCACCATCATCTGACAACAACCCTCCTGCACTAGCAGGGCCACAGCCCCTCCCCTAAGTCTGTCTTTTTCCACATTCAGTATTACATCTCAGTATTTATTGTCAATTAATACAGAATAAATATAATAAAATAATTTTTTTTTAAATGTATAACTCATCAACCACCTCAAACACTCCCTGACCCTGTGTGTACACTGCCATCAGCTCGTCCACCAACAAAGGTAATGACAGTCCACCCATCTCACAACACGATGGTACAGTAAGTCTTCTGAAACATCAGGAGAAATGAAAGAATGAAAAAAACAAGCTCTTCAGGTTCCACTAGGCAGCGTTTCATTCTGAGCACTGGTTCTCAGGGTGGAATAGGAGACTCCAGAGGTCCCACGTCTACACCTTCACGTCGGTGGAGGTTGCTGTAGCCCCTCACAACAGCCGATCGACTGTTTGGAGTTGCTTTATTTTGTCACTTGTGGTGTGATCGGACTCAGAACCCGTTTTGAACCAGTATGTAGGATAGGTCTGGGTGATCATGGTGGTCTGGTGTGTGGTTGTCAGGTATGTGGCTCTGAACCCCAACAGCAACAAGATGTCCCCGTGGCCCCTCCGGTATCAACAGCAGCCATACAACACCGTACTGCCATCAGTGTTTTGAGGAAAACCTGGCACAAGTACAGTGTTGTGTGTATGTGTGTGTGTGGTTCATCTATTCGTGGTGTCTTTTGTAACCTTTCTGGCTTGTGACCCCTCGTCACAGGTTGTGACCTCAGTAATGAAAACATTTGAGCTTCAATCTCAGATTGTTTCACTTGAAGAATTTCTAAAAGGTCAAGAAGGGTTAAGGAAGAAGAAAAACAAACAGCAGTTAGTGAAACGTAAGGAAATGGACACAATCTTGAGTAGCAAATTATTTCTTTTACGCCTTTATTGGTTGTGAGACCCTTCAGATTTACTTCGGGGATCTTTGATGCTGGCTGAGAGAAACTTGGCAGAAAACAAGTCTGCTCCTGAGTTGGTACTGTGTGATGTCATTATCTCAGAAATTAGAGCTCTCACCCGGACGGCTGGCTGCTAATTGAAAAATAGAATGATCATGAGGCAGAAGCTCCAGAGTTTGAAGCAGTTTGTTCGTTTTTAAGTGTGTACGCTGGAAGCAAACGCGGTTGCAAAAAACAGTCCGTCAAAGAAAATGATTCATCAATGATTCGTCGATTCAGAGGAGCACCGTTTGTTTTGGAGGAACTACTGCCGCTGATTAGACGTGCTTAGGTTCAATCAAACCTCGTTTGCCTGCTGGGTGTTCGATCGTTCTCGGGTTTCTTGTTCGCAGATCTCTGGCACATAACGTAGTAGGTAAAAAGTTATTATTACTGATGGGAATGATGGATAATAAAAAACAATGAAAATAAGACCTAAGTTGAGTAGTGAGAAAATAATCTTAACTCAAGGTCCACTTACTAGCTTTCTGTGGAGTGTCACCATTCATCAGACGTCTCATGGTCTGCATCAGCAGGTGGAGACAGAAGACTAGCTAGTGAGGGGGAGTTTCTGTGGGGTTGTTAAGATGATTCTGTAAGTATTATCCTATAAAGTGACGTAAGATGGACTTTCTATAGGACAGACAGTGCATGTCTTTATTTCAGTCTTACAGGAGCCATGAACAACCCTCCGTAGCAACAATACACATGAACACACGACTGCAAGCTGGAGGCCACAGGGACAAACACAGAGCCACATGGATCTCTCATATTTACACATTATTCAGCACCCTGTCCCCAAGCTCGGCTTCTGCTGTCCAACTTGCGCGTCGTCGGTAGTTAGCCTGTCCCTAAAATGCAGCCGTCTTTTCCAGGGTGCCTCAGGAGGACGGCACAAAGCCTTGTTTCTTCTTCGTTATCTGCAGAGTGAAGACGAGGCCGTTTCCAAGTGTCCAGCGGTAAACAGCAGCTGGAGGCTGAATGACAAACAGAGCCAGAGGGTCCGAGGACAGAACGGGGTCTGTTGTCCCCGTGTCAGTGTGCATCTTTTGTGGCTTGAAGAGCATATTCCAGAAGTCCTGGAATGTGAGTCTATTATAGGACGAGAGCTGGTTGGCAGGAAGTGAGCTGGCTGGCTGTGTCTCCTTGTTTCCTCGTCTTTGAGTCTGTTAAGAGATCCAGGAGATGGACAGAGCCGGGGAGAGGGGTGGTGGGGGGCACGACGAGGCACCCCTCCGACTGCTTGACCCCACGATGCTGCCCCGCCCGAAGAACCCGACGGTGGCCTGCGCGTCACTGGCCGAGCCTCTGCTGACAGTTACCGTACCGCTGCAGGACGCCCAGCAGGTCCTCATAGGACACGCTTCTGTGGGAGGGCAGGGAGCTGAGGACAGAGCACACACACACAGGGGATGTCAACTTGCACACACCCTGAGAGAAACACACACAGTGCCATCTACTGGACATGTCCATGGGGTTGCGCTGTACTTTTCTGTCATATTCAAAATGGCAGTGCAGCTTTCGAATGAACCCCAGTATTCTGCTGCCGCATGCAGTCAGACCCTCCTCGACATGTTTAACTGACAAGCCTGAACAAAGACGCACTTACATGAACTCCGTGAGCCTGATGTGCCAGGGCAGGAAGCCCAGCGTGCTGTCCACGGGGCCGAACTTCACCACCAGCTCGGGGTCTGGAATGTTCTTGGACTCTGAAACGAGCACAAAGAAAGTCAGTACGAACACGCTGTGCCGCCTGCAACACATCTGTTGGTGCCGCATTCAAAACGCAGGTGACTTCATTAGAAGCTGCTGCACATGTGCAGACGACACAAAGAATCAAGAGGCGTTAGATAAAGATGTGCTGCTGTCGCCTGGTGTTTACAACACGAAAGTGCAGCAGTGTTCTCCACCAGCAGACGGCGGTGTTGTGTGTCAGACCTGCATAATGCTGCACTGCTCCTATTCTGAATGTCCATAGAAAATATAAAGCTGACACACACACACACACACACACACAGTACCTCTGAGCAGTAAGTCCAGCATGGAGACGCTGATGTCTTTGGAGCTCCTCTCTTTGTTCTCCACAGAGCGACAGAGCTGCTGCGCTGCCTGGACAATGCTCTGCTTCCCGTCCTCTGGAGACAGCACTTTCACTGTGGGCCTGCAGGAAACCACTGACACACACACACACACACACACACACGTCACCTTATCGCCCACGACTGAAACCTTGAGGATGATGTTCCTGGTGAAATATCCCTGGTTTCTCCAAGAATGAACATGTTCATAAAGTCTTGTCTTTGAGCAGCACACAGCTTCAGAAAATCTACCCTCAGCCCTCTCTAGTTAAACCCAATGAAGCAAAAACGTTATCAGAAATATATGAGCTTAAAAATTGGACTGCATGAATTCTCTAATAGTAAGGTGGAATACGCATTACGTATAATGAGAAGCACATTGCACGATGGCACAGAAAACAGCTGATGAGTCTCTGCTCTAGTGAGGAGGACAGAAAGGAGAGAACAGACGAGTTATTGTGAGAAATAAAGAAATAAATCCAGACTTTTTTGGGGGGACTTTTATAAACTGCTGCATCAAACAGCAGGCGGGGTAGAGATGGTCCAATGTGATGTCTCTTCAGTCCTTCCAGAAGTGATCAGAGAGTGAGCTTTGGTTAATGAGGCTCCGATAGTGAGAGGAGGTGGTTCTGCAGGACTGGTCGGCCCCGGGCTCGACTGAACTGTGTAACGAGGCAAAACTGCGGTACAGGATTTCCAAAGCCCTGAAAGGAGACAGTGGTGTCCCTGTTAGCCAGAGGCTGTGGGGATTTTAGTCCAAAGTGCCCATGATGAAGTACACTGTGGGATTTCTCTTATGTACCTGGATTGACTCAAATGCGGGCAGACACAGAATGGACGGATCGCGGCTCGATGTATTAATTTGAAGAACACGGCGGGAGTTAATGTGATTAAATAAAAAATATGTTTCATATGAAGGGAACACATTGAATCTAATGCATGTGTATAGTGGAGTCGATTATGTTTGCATTGATTAGGTAGCACAGCAGATGTGGGCTGATAAGTTGTAGAGCGACTGTAATCATTAGAGTCGCCCTGAACACGAACCTTTCTGCGCGGCCCCAATCGAGGCTACAAGAACCTGCACGCTGCCTCGGGTGGAGGCGGGCAGACTGGCTGCACCCGCTCCACAGCTTGTGAAGAGTGTGTGTTTGTGTGTGTGTGTGTGACGAGGCCTGTGGTATCTGCTCACTGCTTCCCAAACACACCTGCAGCTGCAGGGGGGAAAGAAGACGTGCAGAAAGATCAGATTTAAAGGGTTTTTGTGTCTCGGATCTTTCGAGCTCCCATTACACCGTCTCATTGAATCGTGTGATACATAATCCGGACGGACGCTGTTTAGGGATCTTATTGTGCTTATCTAAACCTGTGGATGTGGGTATGTGTGTGTGTGTGTGTGTGTGTGGGCCAGCTGGCAGTGTCCCTTTCTGTTTTGTGTGTGCCGGAAACTTCCCGTGTTAATGCTTCAGGTTTGTCCTTGTGTTCTCCCATTCTCTTCTCCTTCCACTCGGGGAAAAAAAAAAAAAAACAGCGTTTCGTTAAAGGAGATCTGAGGTGACCATCCAAACTTATTCCGAGACGGCGATGTGGAGCAAATAACGACGTGATTATGTGAGCCAGTGATCGGGGTTGCACTTTGCTCCGGCAGGTTTGAAAAGGAGCCAGAAGCAGCTGCTGCAACACCAGATATCCCTTTTGCTTAGACTGTGGAAAACAAACCGGTTAGGCAATGAAAGCTTGTGAAACAGAACTTGGCCTGAAGTGGAGTGGGATTCAGCGCTGTGGAAAAGCTCCCACCGCGCCAGTTAAACAGGATTTCATGATGCGTAAGCAAGTGGACGAGGAAGTGGAGCTTCCACTGCATGACTGGATCAATTCAGTACGAGCAAGACAGAACAAACGCACAGTTCACATTGTTGGAATGAGCTTAATTAAACTGCAGGCGATAAAGAGCTTATGGACACACTTGATCAGCCGTTTTCTGTTACTAGAGCAGTGTGTGTGTGTGTGTGTGTGTGTGTGTGTGTGTGTGCGCACACTATCGGTACAACGGGAGTTTGTCCTCACTGGGTGAAAGTGTCGGAGTTGAACAAACAGTCAGAGGCTCAGTGAGGACACGGCTCCATGTAGAGATGTAGCCGCCCCGCTGTTCCCGTATATAAACCTACTCGGTATAAACACATCGGTTTCTGATTCTCTTGGTTTCTATGGATACAGAGCAGAGAAATCGTCCTCCTTTTCCGTGACATTTCCACGTTAACGCACCTACACTCAGTGAAATGACAGCGGAGAATAACGTCCTCACCGTGGTGCTGGTGTTTATCGCCGCCGTTGCTCAGGAATTCCACGCCGCGTTTGGATCCGTCTGCACCCAGCAAGTCCTGCTGCTGCCTTACTATCTCCTCCAGCAGGCGGGAGTTGTTCTTCCGAAAAACACCTGCGGAGGGAGGAGGGAGGATGAGCACACCATTCAAACTCAGAATGCGATGGGGGAATGCTGGAGGATGTCGTGGGTGGATGAAATGATCAGGCGTCCTGTTCTGTCTCCAACATGTGCGCCACCCGACTCCAACACCCCACCAAGAGCAAACGTTAGGGAGGGCTTGTCAACTAATACGATATTATTGCTGTGCTTTTTGGATTTTTATTAGTTTTAATCACAACCACAGTGATTCAGGATGAGCAGGACTCTCCAGTTCAAGTCAAAGGCCCAACAAGGGCAACGTTACAGAGGAGAGACGGTCACTTAATTCACCGGGGGGTCGTGCACAAAAACAATACAGGTTTTTCACAAGTAAAAAGTAAGTCATAAAACAGAGGTAGCTGTGATCAACTCAACCAGATTATAAACTCCAGCTCCTTCAAGCAGGACGAAGTTGCTTTTGAATGATTAGGGAATTTGTATTCTGTTTGAGCCCTGACGGACCAACCGATGCCCTCACATCCCAACCACGAGCCTCTGGAAGGAAACAACGCAGACCCAAATAACATAATAATAACAACAATAATATTAATAATAATAATAATAATAATAATAATCAGACTTTCAACAGTTTAGTCCTGATCACATCTGTGTTTCCTCAGAGGCTGGAAGAAGAGCGCCATGTCTGCATTACTGTAACGGAGACACACCATGTGGAACAAACTAATATAACCTCAACAGTCACATGACAACACTACTGAAATAAGCTGGGGGAGGGGGGGGGGGCAGTCACGCCTATACTGGTATAAATCATGGTCAAATGAGTTAAGAAAGTCAAGCAAACTTATTAAATCAAACTAATCAAACACAAAGGACTAGAAAACATTGTGTAGATTATTCAGAGACATTAGTGTAGCTAATCTGTGTGTTAGCCAACTGGTCACTTCTGGATTAAAAAACTGACTTTAAGACAACATTGAAGGCCAGGACATGAGGACAGTCTTCTGAGCTGTATGATCAACCCACTGGGTTTAACAGCGTTTACATTACTGAGCAGTTAGCAGCAGAAACAAAGAGCAGCACGTAAAGTTCGATGTATCTGAGACTGTCACGGTAACGTTAGTGCAGTTAGATGAGGTGGGACGTTTTTACCGTGATTATCATAGACGCTGACATACGATATACCGACGGCCATACACCACACCACCAGGTTTGCTATGTCCGTATAGCTGGGCTCTTCTTCGGCTACCAACAGGCCGATGTGGACCGGCAGCTTCTCCAGAGACCTGCCGTCAGACAGGCACCGTGACCGGCGACTGGCGGTGCGGTTTCCCGTTACCGGGTTAGCATTAGCATCGGGGGTATGATTTATCTTCTTCTGGTGGTCCGATAAGCCAGCCAGGGCTAAGGGCAGCAGCAGAGCGGCCATCGCCCGCTCCCACAGCCGGCCCTTCCAGCTCCGAAGCCGGACACGGAGCCAGGAGACGAGCGCTCTGTTGACGTGAACCAGAACCAGCAAGAGCCGCCATAACAAGCCGTACAGCAGCGCCATGGGTGTCCGTATTCCTCCGAAGAAACGTCTCGAAGGACGGAGGTCGGACAGTGCAGTACAGACGCGTTACTTTTCCTTTTATCTGCCTGCTAAATGAGCGTTAGCGCTGCCAACACCTCACTCCGCCTGCCGCCATCTTCCTCTCTCCCTGGCAACCCCTGACCTGTGAACCCGCCATACACGTAGCTCGCTGATTGGCTAAGACAGCAGTGACTCACTGCTACGGTCAAACCAGTCCCCTCAATACCTGCCTGTTATACCTCGAAATCAATGATAGCATAGAAATGTATCTATGTATATATACACGTATGCACATATATGTAAATTAATTGTCAAGAAGAACAGCGATAAGGAGTTTGTTTTGAACTCACACACAATAATGACCCGTGAAGAAAGTTACTGCTTTAGATATATTCACACAGAGGAATCAAAGGAAATGAACTAACTGACAGGTGTTCAAAAGAAGCCACACAAACTCAAAATACCCTTTAGTAAAACGGAAATTAAGACAGTAATTAAACAAAAGTTGAGAGAAAGCTGTCAAAAGGAGTGGGAAGAAGAAAGAACAGGGAGGTGGTTCTACCGAAAACAAAGAACAGCCGGCAGGAGGAGAAGCACAGGGAGAACAATAATATACAGGCTACGTTTGAATCACACAGGGTTAAACAGCACATTGTTTAAAAGAAGGAAACAAAGTACAGGGAGGTGTGGAGTGTGTGAACAACAAGAAACAGTAGAAGACGTCATGGTGCACTGTCCAAAATATGAGGCAGAGAGAACAGAACTGATTCAGGACCATAAAGAAATAAAGTTCAAATTTGATTTACAGGATATATTACAAAGGAACTGGAGGGAAGAGTGTTATTTATTTTATCGTAGAGAAACTAACTTAACAGAGAGAATATAACTCCGTTTTTATTATTATTCTATTTTATTTTAACCAGTTCGATATAATTAAATCCGGATCCACACTCCAGACCAGTTGGTGGCAGTGACGCGCAGTTTCCTTGTTTCACAAGAAGAAGAACACCAAGAAGAGTAAGAAGGAAAAGTTTCTAGCTGCTGTCAAAAGAAGACAAATGGAGAAGGACAGTCTGTGTTTGGATTTGTAGCGGTGTTTCCCAGCTCGGTGGGAAAGGACGGTACAGGAAGCCGACATGGCGACGAGAACACTGAAGAGAAGCGGCGTTTCAAGCGAAACGTGCGAGCGGCTCAGGCGACATCAGATAGAACGCTGCAAGGTACGTTAGCCCCGCCCTCACCCACCGCCCGGGGGGCGGACCCGGTGTTGTGTCGAGTTGTGTCTGCCTGCCGAGAACTGCATTCCCGTCGCGGGACCGCGCACAGCTCAAGAGGAAATCTGTGTAAAGATTATAAATAACGACTTGAAAACGATGACGTGTTCTTTGTGGACTTTGGAGCTGCCGAGATTTGCATCCCCTTATTTTCATGCTATAATAAGGGGATGCAAATCTCGGCAGCTGCAAAGTCAGCTCTGCCGAATAATGCACCCCCTGTTTGTATTTCTTTACAGGCATTTAAAGATAATAATGATAATTTATCGCCAATGATGAACTCCACAAAGAATACTGCATCGTTTTCAAGCCGTACTTGGTCTTCGTTACACTGTCCGGTACTTTTCCTCTTTAGCTGTGCGCGGTCCCGCGGCGGGAATGCAATTCTCTGCAGGCAGACACAACTCGACACAACACCGGATGGTTCCATAGAAAAGCTCGGGGGAGGCGATCCGGTTGACCAGACGGACATTTACCAAAACAACCAGCCACTCTTCATCATTGAGGTCCCCCCCCCCCCATGTCATGTCATGTCATGAAACATGTCCACAAGTTCACACAGCAGTCATCAAGTGTTCTATCACCTCTACATTCTGCTGATGCCCTAAACACGCACATTTAAAGGCATAATATGACTTAACGATCGACACATCATTAACTGATTTGTCTGGTAATAGAAGCCTAATGAGTCCTTTTTATTTTTCAAACTGTCTAAAGTTCCACTCACCACGCTGCCTTCTGCTTCTGTCTCCTTGTCCTCCTGGACTTCTGCACAGTGCCTCTTTACACCGTTACTTTCTTTTCCAAAGCACTTCCACCCACTCTCAGGAGCTACAGGTGAAGGAGTTGTACTTGTAGCAGCAGTTTGATTCAAGGCTTTTCAAGGCTGGTTCAAGACCTTCTCACCGAGGGAAAGGGATCTTTATGGACCTCTTTTCCACCATATTATTGAGATGCACGCTGGACGTTTGTTATGCCTCTGATGAAAAGCTCACCACTAATGTGCTGTCACGCTCCGTGTCCAGGACCTGCTGTCCCTGACCCCGGTTCAAGTGATGTACGCCGCAGGGCTGAGCTACCGGAGGGCCTCCGAGCTGCTGCAGTCAGTGAGCAAAGCCGCTGCGCCGCCTTTCACCACGGTCTGTACGGCCTCCGGAGGTTTATCCTCGTCCCGTTAACTTTTGAATTGTGTCACTCAATGGCTGTTAGCGACTCCTCACTGCCCACCATAACTGAATTCAGTTTTATTTATATAGCGTCATAACTTAACAAAGTTATCTTAGGGACGTCTTTGTCGTATAGAGCAGGTGGAGACCAACTCTTATATTTACAAAGACCCAACAGTCCCACCATGAGCAGCACCAGGAGACAATGTCAAGAAAAACTCCCTTTTATCTGGTACAAACCTCGAGCAGAACCAGAACCAGAACCAGGCTCTAGGTGGGTGCTCATCTGACCGGTTGGTTTGAAAAGTGGGGGGAGCAGGAGAGAGAGAGCATACAGTGTACAGTACAGTTCTACATAGAGATGTAAAGTAATAGATGTGGTAATGGTATTGATGTTAAAATAAAATAAATACTCATAGCAGTATAATAATAGCAGTACTAATAATGAGAGCAGTAACAATAACAACGGCAGGTGGGGGGGAGCACACAGCTAGGGGAAGATGTTGAATTAGTAATGTCTTTGGCCTGGTGTCTCGGTAGGCTCTGCAGCTGTGGAAGCAGCCTTCGCCCTCCTGCCTGTCCACGTCGTCGCCGGCTCTAGACAGACTGCTGAGGGGAGGCCTGCCCTGCGGGACCGTCACAGAGGTACACCAAAGAAACCGCCACTGTAGCGTCTTAGGTTGATTATCAGATAGCGGTCAGATGTGTGATGTGTGTCTCTTAATTCACTTTAACGGGCAGCTTAACATTTTGGAAAAGATGTGCTCATTTGCTTTCTTGACGAGTTTTAATGAAAAGACCCGTGTAACAACTCTCGTGCCTGTACGGTTAATAGAAAGCGCAAGGACTGGAAACAAAGGGAAACGGCTGGTATGGCTCTGTCCAAAGTTAACAAAACTACCTCCTACCAGCATTACACTACGTTACATTTATTGAGCTGATGCTTTTCTCCAAAGTAACTCACAGGAAGTACATTCAACCACGTGGATACAACCCAAGAATGGCAAGACAACCGGAAATAGTTAAACAAATATATTCATTTATCTTCACTCTTACACACACACACATATTTCTACACACATTTTACTTATATTGATGTATACATGTAATGTTATAAAGAATATATTGAAGAGGATGTTAGGATGTGTTAAAGTCTTAAGTGTTCACGTCCCTCTGCCGGCTCTCAGGTGACGGGGCCGTCCGGCTGTGGGAAGACTCAGATGTGTTTGATGCTGAGCGTCCTGGCCACGCTGCCGAAGAGCCAGGGCGGCCTGGACGGCGGCGTGATCTACATCGACACAGAGTCTGCGTTCTCAGCGGAGAGGTAAGACTCACAGGCGGCGTGATGACGGCGTGCAAGCAACATTTGGCTCCTGCATGCTTATAAATGTATATATTTTTTGAATTTCTGATTAAAAACTGGATGCAGAAAACAGGAAATAGAAATCACAGTTAGTCAAAAGCTCTTTGTGAGTTATAATGAGATGTTCTGCACTGAGACCTGTGATGAATTGTAGCAGAAGCATTTCTGTAGCTCCTGTGATCGTGTTTGCTTTCATTAATGTGAGAAGTGGCGATTGAATCATTCTGTTAGTACCATTAATAACATTTTATGTACTAGTCCCAAATCTGGCAACATAGAATATAGCATTTGTTCCCATTAAACATTTCCCATATTCCATTGCTGCTAACAGAGGATCGAGTGACAGGGGCTGTGTCCTGTTGTAAAGCGAGGAGTTTAAGTTGTGGAGATCAGCTTATTGTTAGAGTTGATCTTCTTATGGCTGCTTGACTTTTTCAACAGCATTTACACAGTATACTGGAAAACGGTATAATACGGTTTTATGCCTCGTACCAGACCTGTGGCTAGTCAACACAGTGAACCGAAAGGTTGTAGAGAGGCAACTCTGAAGACTTCTGACCAAAAGAAGCCTGCAGACCAGGCAGAACAAGCCCAAACATACAGCAGTCTGCAAACATGGACAGCATTCATATTGTGGGAAACAAAGCTTGAGGCCGCATGCTGATGTAGAAGTGCAGAAACAGCCGGGCTTCACTGTGTATCATGTCAGGCTGGTGGAGATCGCACGGAGCCGCTTCCCAGACTACTTCGCCTGTACGGAGACGGTCCTGCAGATGGCCGGGCGGGTCCATCTCTTCAGGGAGCTCACCTGTCAAGATGTCCTCAACAGGTACAGTATGCCGAAGCCAAGCGGGACAGGGACTAAATATCACTGAACAGCAGCAGGGCATGAAATCATTTACTTACAGAGAGAGCATGGGCTAAACACACACACACTATGTAGGGTTGCATGTATGAATCCCAGTCTCTCTGCTGTCTCTCTGTCAGACTGGATAGACTAGAAGAGGACATCATCTCCACCAGGGCAGGTCTCATCATCCTGGACTCCGTGGCCTCAGTGGTGAGAAAGGAGATGGACACAACGCTGCCCGGTAACCTGATGCACCGTAGCAACCTGCTGGGCCGCGAGGCCTCCACCCTCAAATACCTGGCCCACCAGTTCAACATACCCGTGAGTACCCATGTTCTCTTTCAGGACGTTTGGATGGAGGTGTGAAAGGGTTAAACACACTGTGTAGGCTCTGTGTAGCACTGCCACAGTGATCCAGTCACTTTTACAAACGAATAAAATCCTGTTTAAAAAGTAGTAATTTTTAAAGTGTTGCTAAACAAATATTCACCTATAGAAAAAGCATTCTGACAAAAAGTACAATGTTTGCAATAGGTAAATCTATTTATTTGTAAATTGTATTTGTTTATTTTTTATTAAGGAAAATGGGATTTGTGTGTGTGTGTGTGTGTGTGTGTGTGTGTGACACACACAAAAGAATCTACACCCCCCCCCCCCCCCCAAACACACACACACACACACACACACACACACACCCTCTACCCCTCGGCCAGTGAGCGTACACATGTTTTCCA
>JAVQJL010064294.1:0-19383 GCA_036024295.1 Nannoperca obscura | reverse complement strand
TGACAGCGGCTGAGCGTACCATCGGCAACAGACTCCCTGCCATCCTGGACATCTACCACCAGCGTGCCTGCAGTGGTAGATGCACATTTTATTTTAAGCCTGGCAGCCTGTCCAGGGTGTACTCCGCCTCTCGCCCAATATCACCTGGGATTTGCACCAGCCCCCTGCGACCCTCTAAGATATAGGTAACGGAAGGAGGGGACCAACATAAATTGATAATCTCTTCATGAGTTTGAAAAAACATTTTGTTACTGTGTGGAGAGACACAGTGGAGTGATTTCAGTTAGTAAAAAAAAAATCTGGTTCCCTTGTGAAAGTTGTGTTACCAAAATCCAACTATGTATCATGGCGCAGTGAATGTCATGCACAGCATCTCTCTCTGTTGGTGTTTAGTGAGTCACTGTTTCTGCGGCTGATCTGTAGTTAATCTCTTGGAGGTCTCCGGTGGGAGGAAATGATGAAGGAGGAAGAGAAAGACAGAGAAATAGAGCCACTCTCTGCTGCAGCATGATGAGCTTCCCTAAGCTAAGGCTCCCCAGAGAGCTCTTGTGTGTCCAAAACCCAAGCAAAACGTCACCGACTCAAGCTATTATTGTTATGGTGTGTGTTGACGTGCATGGGCTCATGTTCAGTGTTTACTTACGGACTGAAATATACTCTATACTCTAAGCCTTTTTATATTTTAGTCTCACTATCTAGCAGACTACCCACAGAGCTGCTGGGAGTTAATGAGTTTCATTAAATCTGACTGATTTAAAGCATCAGCAGTAAATTCTACTAAATATAAGAAGTTGCAGCCTGTTGCAGAATCCATGTTTCAGTTTCCTCAGTGCTTTAAGTTGAGATCCTCTTTCCTTTTATCTACAGGTTTTCGTGATTAAGGTTGACTGAGAGAAAAATCAATAATGGTTCAGCTTTTTGTTTCATAGAAGGATGGCTGGTGTCTAGCTGTTCATATACAGTTTCTCTGGTGATGAGTCCGTGAAACAAAGAAATTCTTAGAGTAAGTCATCAAATGGAGTCCAGCAGATTGAGGACACGACTCGGTTTCCGGTGATTAAGGCTGCAACAATGAATTGATAAAATCAATAAAACTTTATTACAAAAAATAGTTGGGTCTATGGTTTTACACGCCGTGTTGCGGAGCTGACTACGTCACTTAAAAAAAACAAAAAACAAAAAAATTGGAAAAATGGCAGAGAAAACTGTTAGACCACAAACTTTCACAGCATAGGTGTATGGAGGTATTTTTGTGTCTTTTTGAGGGAAAACTTTCCACACTTTTGCTTGCAAACTCTAGAGTTTTGTTTGCAAATCCAAAAGTTTTGCTTCTGGTTCAGCTGTATTCCGTGGGCGGGACCTACGCTGAAAGATGAAAGACACGTATCTATTGGCCAGTCTTGATCGGAGTGACAGCTTGGCAACATCCGCAGTCAGTTAAACAAGGGAGGCTGTTTTGTCCACCAGAGGAGACCGGAGAAAGTCGATACGAATGTATGTTTCTTTACACATAACTTCCGTTTGCTTGTCTCTGAGAGACAGAATTTTTAAATAACCATGCTATTTGAACAAGACAAGACCACACTGTATGTTATCCTATAGCTAGTGCTTGCACCAACAGTTACCCTTCCAACAGCCCATCTGGGGGATTACCAGTCCTTTAAAACAAACTTGCAAACTGCCATTAAATATGGTGCACGCTTTGACAGACTGTAGCTTGTAACAAGTACATTTGAAAGCAAAAAAAAAATATATACAAATCAGTTTGACTGCTTTTGTCTAATGAGATTGAAGAAAATGGAGAAGGACCATTTAAGCATAACATGTCTTCCTGCTGTTATCCCACATTCCAACTGAATATCACCAGAATCACGACATTCATTCATTTCAGTGCACTAAAGTCATAAATGGAGCAGAATGTTCGAAAGCTATTGCAAGAGCATCCAAGTAGATGTCAGAACCAAAGGATGAGGACACTGTGGTGGGGTTAACTTGGTGCTGTAGTGCATAATAATAGCATTATCGACTTTCTCCGGTCTCCTCCGGTGGACTTCAAAACAGCCTCTCTTGTTAACTGGGGATGTTGCCAAGCTGTCACTCCGATCAAGACTGGCCAATAGAAACGTGTCTTTCATCTTTCAGCGTAGGTCCCGCCCACGGAATACAGCTGAACCGGAAGCAAAACTTTTGGATTTGCAAGCAAAAGTGTGGAAAGTTTTTCTCTCAAAACATTTTTTGACTGCTTAGAAAAGACACAAAAATACCTCCATATGGGAGCACTTCACTTTAAATAACAGTAAAACGCGTTACCTGCAATGTGTGTAAAAACAAACTTTCATGGTAACGCTGTCGCGACGTGCCATGAGGCAGCGAGAAAAGGACCAGAACGCAGGACAGCAGGTAGTGAGCTGATGAAGGGAGTTTATTGAAGACTTACATGAGGTGACCAGGAAGCAACACAGGGAAACCAGGAATACGGAACTCGAGGAAAATGAACACTACACGGAGAGCCAATCTCACACAAGCGAACACGAACACACAAACACAATGAACCGACAAGAGACAAAGCGAAGGAACCGGTATATATAAGGAACACAAACGAGGGGATCAAACACAGGTGGGAGACGAGACACAAGTGAACACAACCAACTAAGGAGGGAAACAGACAAAGACAGGAAGACAAAAGGACAACAAGAACACAGACCAAGGACTACAAACTAAAACAGGAAACAAATAGAAATCCACAGAAATCCAGGGATCATGACAAACGTGAGAACATCTTGAACGTAAACACGCTGGAGCAGTAGTGGACGAAGGCGGCTCATCAGCAGGTTCCCTTCTACAAAATCTCTGTTAGTTGCAGCCCTACCGGTGATGCCTGTACAAGGTAGGCTTCCAGGTGGCAACCCAGCCAACAGTGCAAGAGCTGTAAGCTCTGCTCACTGATCTCTTCTCTCCTGAGATGCCGTTTGCCCTCCAAGTGCAAGAGATCTGCCATGGAGAAGACAGAGGAAATCTCTTTCTCTACTTTCTTCTGCCTTTTCTCCCCCCCCCTCAAAAGAAGCTCTTGTGCGTCTGTGATGAAGCGAGCAAGACGAAGATCAAACTTTTATCTGAGCGAAAACAGGTAGACACGCATTCATAGACAGAGCAAATGCTTTCCCGCACGCTGTCCCAGCAATGCATACTTTTCTCATCCCGCTGTGCCTAAAGGAGCTCTCACAATTTGTACAAGATGAGAGGCAGAGGGGGAGAGAAAGGGAGAGACAAACTGACAAGAGAGAGACTGGATGTGTTCTCCACCTTGCTTCGCTTCTCCCTGGCACCCAGACGCTTCTCTAAAGCTTTTAGTAAAAAAACAAGCGACTGTGTGATGGATCAAACAACAGCGGCAGCCACTTTCCAGCCTACCCAGCAGACTACTGCCTTTGATATTTCAGTCACTATCAGTCCCTACGTTGTGTCTGTTTAATACACTGCCGGGTAAATGATCCTCTGGTCCTCTGGTCCTCTCTCCTCCCCCTCTATCACCCCTCTCCTCCTCCACCTACAATTTGTTCCAGGCTTCCCTCTCCCAAGATTGACTTACGGTAAAGCTTGCTGTGTTCCACGCTTTGGTCCTGGCTTAAGGTGAACGATGCATTTACCGTTTTAATTACTGCCAGCCCTGCGGGTAGAAGCCAAGATTGGCTTTTAGTCACTTTATGTGAGCCTGTCTCAATCTGAGTAGGTAGAGACATGTCATTGAACCCACTTCCTTCCTTCCTACTCTCTTTTCCACCGGGTCAAGCATGTTGCTGAGGATACACTATATGAGTTGTGGGATTTTCATTATCATTGTAAGGGCCTTAGTCTCTTGCCAATCAAGACCATGTTGATTTCTTTCCAATGCATCCATTGACTATTACAACTTGAATCTGAAGTAATCTTGTAATTTAAGAACAACAGAAAATAAATCTGATTGACAGGAGCCAACTGGAGCAGAGTACCACAGAAAAAGATTTGCAGGGTGGCATAGTGGTGAAATTCAAATATCTGGTGTGGAATTCAGTGAGCAGGACTTGTATAAATCTCGTCCTGCATGTTGAAGCAGTTTAGCAATGTGTTATAAGCCCGAACAAACAGACCCAAATGTAATGACACATATTTAGCCATTGCTTTGTTTTCTTACATTGAGTGTATTTGTGACTCTTTGTGTTAGAGTTTTATTTGTTGTACCTCCAAAAGAGCAATGTTGTCCCTCAGCAATACTGACAAAGGAGTCCTAGCATTGTGCCTGGTGTAATGTAACACATTACCGTATGTTAGAGCTGTAGCTCAGCTTCAAACTGTGCAGACATTTGAAGCTAGGCCACACTTTTCCCATAACACCACAATTTTAGCTCCTCTGGACTGGTTGCCAATTTCTCTTGGAATCCATTTTAACCCCTTAGTAACTACATACGAGACTTCACATGGCCAGGTACTGGATGGCATCAGTGAGCTTTTAACTTTCTGCTGTCCTAACAGACCAAACTAGAGCCAGGCCAGGGTCCTGGTTAATATCAAGTGATTGAGCTTTTGCTGTACTTGTACCTTGGCTTTGGAACAGTCTTCTATTAAGAATTCAGTCTGCTGGCAGTATTTTTAAATCCCCAAAGCACATTTAATAGTCTTCTAGCTGACTAGCTAAAAGACAGCTTGTTAGTTGGATAATACCACTCTGTAATGTTACCGCCAGTCTTTTTATTTTAGCATTCTCTTTTATATCAGTTATACGATTAGTCTGTTGGACCATTTGTATGTGGTTGTTTTATCCTTTTATTGGTTGTTTATATTTCTTCTTCTTGTGTTGTTCTTATGGTACCATAAATCTTGATAGTGCTCTTTAGTGTCAAAAGTCTGGGTTTGGATTTTTCCTTTAAGGAACATACAGTATATGTATGTCCAACACAAACCTCAGATTCCCTTGTGGTTGGTGAGGGGTGTTTTTGTGCAGCTTTGTTTGACTTACAACTGTTCTGCAAGTGGGGGGGATTCCACACCAACTGGGCCCTTATATACGATAGCATACTGTATGACCTCTGTAGGAATGTGTCTGACAACCAGTGTGCCATTAAAGTGATTTGTTTCAATGCATTGGTATTTATGCTGGTTTAGAGCAGGCATCAGGTACTCAAGACTTTGTTTATACATCATAAGATATTTGGGGCTTACACCTGTAATGAAGCAATTTACTGTTCTATTATTTGAGTCCCATGTGCTTTAATTACTAGCCATCTGTTTTAAGAGAAGAATATCAACTTGTCCTGAGAGAACATAAAGACAGCAGATGCATGGCTCCTCGACTAGCATGTTATGGAGGAAAGCATCAATGTAATTGATTGTTTCCATACAAATGGGTCTATGATTAAATATTGAACTGGGCGGTGATATTGAAAGAGAGTAATCACAGCCCTGATGTTCGTGACAGGAGACAAGTGGTATCAATGTCACAGGGACTGACAAATCAGATGTGATTCATGCAGCACAAGTGGCGTGCTGAATAGGCAATAACGCAGAGCTTGTATAAACCTAATTACAAGAAATGTCACCCCATCAATGATCCCCTATCTCATATATAGATTAGCTACAAGGTAACAATTGGAGAGTAATGACCCACTTAAATTTGTCTTGTATCGTCAAAACCTCTTGCTCTCTTCACTGCTTGTGCTCTCAAGCTCTCTTTAAGTCGGAAGGCACATTTGCACTCAGGGTCAGCCTTTCCACATCCTGCATTTCCAAAGAGCTAAATGAGACTCTTGCTGTGGCCCCTGCCATCCTATTGATCCCCCTCCCTAGAACTCCAAGTGGAGTTTATGCACTAAATTTAGTTTAGTGCTAAGGGGCCCTCATTAATAATAGATCCATCAGTAGGGGGTGGAGGGACCATCGCTGATTGATTTCAAAAAGAGCGAGAGTGTGTGAGAGAAAGAGGAAGAGAGAGAGAGAGGGAGACAAGAGAGAAGACCAGGTTTATTTACGTGAATCAAATCTCCTCAGTAGTCTGAGTCAGCTGTCTTAAAAGCCTCATCCTACAGTAGAGGTGTAAGTTACACACACACACACACACACACAAATATATACTGTGTATATATTTATGCCATCATCCATCAGCATTTTCATCTCCAAATTTCAGCCTCGAGTATTTTACAATGAAAATGTGCAGAATAGGAACAGAGACAAACAAAAGTAGCAGAACGAGATGATCTGCGAGCCACAGCCTGTGAAATGCCACATGGGCAACACGGTTATGTAAGGCTGGATGCGAACACACCATGTTTGAATCTACAATTTGCTAGCAGATGGGATGCGGCTCCAGTCATTAAACAGTCATATTTTCATCTTACAGCGAGTGACATGGCTAAAACAAACCTGTTGACCATCAGTCACAAACAGGCAAGACGTGATGGTGCAATGATAGAACATCCCGTCAAGGAAAATGAAAAATGATAGAGGGGGAAAAGGACAGATGTTATCCTCTGTATAAAATAAATATAATATTGACATAGGCTGATGCATAGTGGGGTTTTTTTCAGAACATGTGATAGCTAGTTTGATGCCGACTTACATATTACAGACTTTAACCAAATCCAGTCAGAGATATGAACCAAATCCTCCAGCCTGATAAGTGGGTTTAGGTGGGGCAGCTCGTTGTCAGAGGGGAGCTTATTTGGATTGGATCTGGCTGCCTCGCCACAGGGTGCAGCTGTAATGACAGGCCTTTCAGCAGCCACACAACCACACTGAGCATGGCTCATCACAGACAGCAGCCCTACAGGGGAATTATGTGAAGCGACCTGGCACCACAGCACTAGATTTTCCAGCAGACTGCCTCTTGGGTTGTGTTGACAGTGAGTAAGCCTTGAATTTACTCTGCCAGTCAATAAATCCCCCCCTCTCCTCAAACCAATGGGAATTGATGGATCATTGGAGGTGCTCTTTTCTTCCCGTATGTTGCACTTGTTTTATGCAACGTGCAGCTGTGGTTAGTGTGTTGTGTGGGTGTGTGTGCACTTCAGATGCAAACGTGCATATTTGCATCAAACACAGATATGCATATGCATGCAGCCTACAGCTGCAGAACACACGTAAATAAATACATAGAAATATATGTAAGTTTGTGCAGATGGTGCTTTTAGAGAATGCAACATCTGTGGTTGGTAATGGGATTTTAAATCAAGCACCACTTTGATTCCCATGAAACCTTAGCCAACACATAGGTGACTACGGCGACATGTGTATACGCCTATGTGTGTGTGTGCGTTTGTGTTTACGTGTGTGTGTTTGAGAAAGCTCTTGGATCAAAGTGTCAAACCAATCCCCAGTGCAGCGCAGCAGGAGGCAAGAGGTGTTTGTGCTTCCTAATCAGCCTCCTGTGCAAAAAGCCACTGACTTTGTCTCATGTCCCCTTTGCTTGTGGAGATAATATGACACATACAGTTGTGCCAGTTTAATTCATAATAATGGGCTGACTTGTCAGGATTATTAATCAAAGGAACTCCCGGAAAGCAGAGGCTTCTGTGAGCCTTGTGGGGAGTCGGGCATTCAAGAGCCGCATATCTGATTAAAATACTGCCGGCATTGTGAGCCGGGGCCCCCGAGATCACATAGTTAAGCAATTAGGCCTGTGTGAAAACGTAGAAGTAATGGAGAGACTGATGCATGTTCCAGCTGTTCTGTCTTTGAGTGTGACAGGCGTCAACACAGCCAGTCCTTGACCCCGCAGAGCTGAAACAGCTTGCTTACCCTCCATTTACCAACATATCGTGCCGTCTACTGTAGCTCTCCTTGAAAAGAGATGGAATGGGGAGGAGAGAATAGTAAAGTGCAAAATTTTATATGAACCCTGAAAAGACATTTTCAGTTCTTGAAAGCATAGCTACTAGTTTATGTATTTGTCTCAGGATATGAGTGCTGCAGGACTGACTTAGCGTGCAAAGATAGAGCTTCAGAAAAACTGGGAGCAAACACAGCATTGCTTCTTTATTCTTTGGTAGACTTAATAAATAATAATCAAACATGTTGATGCACCATTAACTCTAAAATGACATCTTGTTGTGTTGGGTTTGCCTATAGAGTGGCAAAGTAATACATTAAACTGACCAATTTAGAAAAATTACTTGAATGCTTTATTTCAGACTCCCATTTGTGTTCAATGATTCAACAGTACATGATCTACATCCACGTTCAGCCAATTCAGGAAATGATGTGATGTTCACACAGCGAAGCAAAAGTAAGGATATGGAGATGTGTTTGCCTCAGGCACCAGAGGCTGTGCTTGTTGTCAGCATCCTGTTTGGTGAGTGGGTTGCCTCCTCACATAAAGCTATTCCAGTTCTTGTATTGATGATGCTGTAGTTTTGAGACACATCTTCTGTATACAAATTTGGTTTCTCTCTGCAGTTTGCAGCGCAGACAGTGAGTTTTTGTGAGCCTTTGTGACAGTCACGTCAGCAAATTCAGCTGGTAGCACCATTTGCTTTATTGACCCATTCTGTCACACGCTATGATTTTTGGACAATTTCTCCTGATGGAAAAAAAACAGAACTCTCAAATGCTGTATTTAGCTGTAATTTCACTGTGTTGGTGGCAGGGCACATAATTAGCACCAGCCACCAGTCAAACGCTAATAAAATATAAAGGTGGATTGGCTTCACTCACTAGCCAATGTTAATACTCTATTGAGTGGCTGGTAAAATGTAAACATTCACTAGCCATTTAGCCCGTGGACAAAAAAGTTAATTTTGCACATTGTGTTAGTGGGCAAAACCAAAAGTGAACAAAATACATAATCTGTGACGTTATGCAAACGGCATCCCAACATCCTGTTTCAGCAGGAAACACATCAACCACAATATGTTGTCTGTGTTTTGATCTTTGTTAGACGCAGAAGCTGTAATGTACGTGTTTTTTTTACCTTGTATGAACTTAACCTCATCCTTATCCTCTCTATTACATTTTTTTTAACTTCATATGCACTGTATATTGTATAACTACATTCTAATATTTATGAATACTTGCAAAGAGATATGCTGCCTAATTCTTACTATTTAAAGATGCTTGAAAATTGCTGTTTTGGATGAATTTCTGGGTGAGAGAAGATGGAGGAGCATTTTGGATTCCACTGACCAATTAGAAGCTCTGGTTATGTCATTAGTCCACACTGTTGAAAGGAAACGTGTCCCTACTGAGATCAGAGAGTAAAGCACCAAAATTTACATTTTTCTAATTTGGATTCTGAATCATAACCTTTAACTGATAAAACGTACATGGACCATTAATCCCGTTTCATTGCGTCATCAGTCTCCACAATGACGACTAATAAACCAATGCAGATCCCCCCCCCCACCCCCGGGTCCCTAGGTGGCGGGGAGGGTGAGGGGAGAAGCCTTTGCAGGACTGCAGCAGGACTGGCTGGTCTTGTCAGCTGGCTGTGTTCAAGTGTCAGCTCGGCTCCCTGGATCAGCCTGCTTTTCAATGGCACCACCTCCCCTCTAATCCCTGCCTGTCATTCCGCTGCATTCACAGCTCGGGCCCTCCCCTGCACAAGCCCTCAGCGTAACAGACTTCTCAGTGTACTCTCACGTCTCTCTGCCTCTCTCCTTCGCTCTCTTTTCCACTCAGTTCATTTAATTTAAATTCTATTTTAGTATGCATCAATTGCTGCATATTTGAACAGAAACCTATACTGCTAAAGCAATATATTAGATTAAGTGGTATTATAACCAACAAGTTATTAAACAAAAAAATCAACATCAAAATTAACTCAAATTCTAGTATTTCTCTCTAAGTCTGCCTTTCTCATTTAACTTAAGTCTGAATTTGATCCTTAAAATGGTTTAATCTCATAAGCAAAATGATATAATTTGACATTATTTCCTTCCCTCTCTGTCTCTCTCTCTCCTGGTATGGTAATGTGCATTCCTGCCTCAGTTCAGCTGCCATGACAACTCCTGGGTTCTCTCCTCATGCTGGACTGTGGGACTGGTGGGACTGGAGTGCGTCCTGTACTGTAAAAGACAGCACGGACACCTCAACTGAGGGAAACGTGTCAGGCACGCGGGCAGTTATGTGATAAATACAGTGATATTTCCCCGATGTGATTGAGTGAAATGTACAGCATGTCATGACTCGTGTGCGGATTTTGATGTTGTGCTCGCAGAGTGGAAGGTTCAAGACAGTGACAGGGTAGATAGAATGTTTTTGCATGGAGGGATGTACACACTGGTCAAATTATTGTTCTATATGTGAGGCCTTCTTGTGTATGTGTTTTATTACTAGTAGTAGCAATAGTCCATTATAAAAAAAAAAACTATTATTGCAAATGTACAGATGGAGCATACATACCGGATGGCATTATCTTTACTGGCTGCATCCACGAAGATGTACCTGCATTTATTAGTATTTAGTCAATTAGATTATTTATCCTTCTTGGTACTCATGGATGCTTTTTCTAAATTAATGTTGAATGCTGAGCTGCACCTGTACCTCAATTACTGTCTAATGGATGGAAAAATAAAAGCTCCCCTCAAAGCTAGGCTTATCACATTTCTTGGTGGAAAGTGACGGCATGAATACGCAAATGGCATTGTGTAGTTAATTAGATCAGACAATATACTGTAACATTGTTCAGTCAAGATGCTACTTGATATCACGGACATCTGCTGCTAGGATATTCTTACTATTCAGCATACCTTCAAAGTGCACACCGCCTTGAACAAGACTAAGCGTCTGGGACCAAGATAGAGGCTTAATGAGGCTGTAGACTGATCTATAGGCAAACTGAGTATTGCTGAGTCCAAAGGGAATGTCAGTTTTGCAGGTAGTTGGTCATTAAAACTTTGACTTGCTAGTGGTGCTATGAAACCAAAAGGGATCACCAAAGTCATCAGGATTCTTCCTCTGGGGTCATGTCTGCACAAAACGTCATGGCAAAACATAGAATGCTGATTAACAGTAATACACTAACAATATTACACATTAACCGGCCAACCAACTGACATAGCCACCCATAAAGCCATGCTGCTAATGTGGCTAAAAAGCCACCATGGGTTTGTCAAAGTCTGGTTAATTAGAAAAAGGTGTATATTACATGAGTGTGATATACACATTTTACATGTTTTTTATGCAAATGTTTGTTATTTGTTTATTTGGAAGGTTACAATAGATTCAAAGTCTGACTTTCCACCAACAAAACATATGTTAATATATTCATGCTTGTAGGTAGTTAAATGAAAACAACAGTGCATGTTTAAACTTTGTATTGCTGGCAGTGCTGTATGCTGAATGTTCAATAAATCCATTGGTTTGTATTCCCAGCTGCTCTGACAGCTCCATTAGCCATTTAAGAGCTTCTGCAGTGTTGGCTGATGTCTGATTCAGTCAATGTTGCTTTAGATAGCTCTGTCAGTATGGCAAGGTGACTGTGGCTCAAAGCAGAATGGGAATGACCTTTGAACCTCCAGCTACTCAGCTGTGATAAAATGCTGACACAATAGACTTCCACAACCGAGTATCTCTTTCTCTCTCTCTCTCTTTGTGCCTTTCCCTCTGTCTCTCTGTCTCTCCAGAGTCCAACCCCATGTATTATCTACTGGCTTTAAGAGCCAGCTAATTAAATCACACATCATAAATACCACTACTGACTTCTGTGCTTCTGTGTGTCTGTGTATCTCCAAAATACACCCCACAGAGTTGGAGAGATGCCCACTGTTGCCTGCCAAATACATTAAGCAGTGAATCTAAACTTTGTGTGTGTGTCCATATGCGCTCGCAACCTGTGAATATTTGCAGCTTGTGCACTGCAATTTGAATAAGGCAAGTGGAGATCCTTGGCGGGGCGATTTCTCTGTGATTAACGGCAGCGCAGATGGTTTACAGCGGCCTTCACCGGGGGAATTAACTCTTAGTATTTACAATGAGGCCAACGCCAAGCCATTGGTGGCTGCTCTGCGGTCCCTGGTGCCCGAAACAAGTATGACACCCCGAGCCATTCTTAAGGCACTCTGGCCTCACCCGCATTTTACACAAACACTGTACTGGGTGGTTTAGTGGATTGCTGTGATCGGATCAGATGCTTTGTTTTTAACTGTTAGGATACAAAGTTCAAAGCTGTGAGCAACAGTAGCAACACTGCAAGCAAGAGATTACAGGTGCTGTTGCACTGTAACTACCTAACCAGAATAAAATCTAATATGTTAGTTTAAATTAATTACCACAATGGAAAGGGTAAATATATATGCTGAAGAGAAAGTAAGACATTGTGTATTTTGCTCTTAAAAAGAGGCTGAAGAGATGTAGGTAAAGTAAACATTGCTTCCCTCTACTCATCATTCAATTTTTATTACCATCCTCTTTCTACATATTGACATAATGTGCAGCCTAATGATGAGATATGCTCAGTGTAGAGACATCTGGGCAGCTCTACAGCCCACAAAATGTGAAGTGGATTGCTGCAGAGTTTTGCCAGTAAATGCTTTTGGAAACAACACCGTGATAATATACTGTAGCTTCTCATAAAAGAGTTACTAGATTTGTCAGAGTCTGTAAAGTCATTAAATCAAACATCCAACTCTTTAAGTTGGCAAAAGGGGCTGCAGCTGCATTCAAAATGCAGTCCTGTTTTGTAGCTGCTCAATGCTGAGCTCAATGCTTTTAGTGGCACAACAAATTCAACCAGTTGTGGCCCGAAGTGTTCCTTACTCCAGTTTTATTCGACTGCGCTGCTGAAGACATCACAAAGTTAACAAGACCACAAGTATACAGCCCTGCTAGCAACTTTGTGAGCCTGTACTTAAGTGGAAGTGCTAACGTCAGCATGCTAACATGCTCATAATGACAATGCTAACATGCTGATGTTTAGCAAGTATATTGTTTACCCATGTTACGATGCTAACATTTGCTAATTAGCAATAAACATGGCGCAAGAGGAAAGGTTATCTGTACCAAAGTTCATGCCAATCCAATCCAATAGTCAATAATACTGCAAACCATGAACGCCAGCCAAATGGTGGCGCTAGATAAAAAAAGTAAATGATTCATCAAAGTCATTAATCTTCATCCTCTGGGGACCATGCATGCTACCAAAGGTTGGTGTGAATCCATTTAACAGTTGTTGAGATATTTTGGTCTAGACCAAAGAGACTGACCAACTTTGCCATTCCCAGAGCCAAACCGCTAGCATGGCTACAAATCTAGCATCTAAAACATTTTAACATTAAATGAAATGCTCACTGAAATTTGTTTTTGTTTGCTGCTGTGGTCAAGTAACACCCCAGTGTGGCCTTTTTTCATGTCACAATGGGAACATAACATAATATATACAAATGCAGCAAGAAAGCTTGCAGACCAAAATACCCTTATTTCTGAGGGTACCTAATCTTGTAATACACTGTGTCCCAATGTACACAGTGCTGAGCACCGCTAGTGCTGAAAAATAGCACACTGTGGGCGTATTACAGCCACACTGGGCCCATTGTGTATGAACTGTATAAAACATCAACCCGAGATCCATTAAAATGCAGCCCGACCAGCTAACCAACAGGCTCTTAACTCACTGCAAAAAGGCAACATGAGCTTAAAAGTGCAGTGCAAAGGCATGCTCTCTCTCTCTCGCTGCTTTTCTCACTCTTAATCAATGGCATTCAGGAAAATACTGACAACTCACCAGCACTTCATCATTCAGGCCTCTGGTGTTATGAGAAGTATGCACATTTAATGGTCATGCTGTCTCCATTAAAAAACACAATGACACCTGTCACCGCTGCTACATGAACATGAACGAGAAATGAGAGGAATTTTTATGTGCAAATCCCAGTGAAGTGCTCCTGCTGGGAGCTCTGCTAATCACAGCAAATGATGACTTTAGCAAAACACACAGGGTTTCTCCGACCAAGGGTGGGGGGGATGAGGCTGGGTGCTCTGGTAATGACAATCAGTTGTGGAAGGTTGGAGGGGTTAAGCAGGGGAATGCAGTATATCTGTTTAATATCCTAATGAATTATTTGTTAGCTTGTTGCAAATTTAATGCATCTCCTCTGCAATCAAATGGCTTCACTTCAAAAAGCTGAGTGCACATGTAAGGTGTGATGCATCGTGTGTGTTTTCTGTGAAACAGTTAGGAATATGCACCACTAAATCAGCACTTTGCTGCTTTTTAATTGAGGAGGAGTATTTATCATAATGGAAAAGCTGAGTGTGTATTTGTCTGTGTGTGGGTGCTGTATGTATGCCTTTGTATATGCCTGCGCTACATGCATTTTATCTCATATAAGGCTAGTTGTTTTTATATCTAAGTGTGCTCAAGTATTCACATAAATGAACAACTGTCAAATTAAAATGCATCATTTCATTTCTAGCTACGTTTGAATATCACCAGCCAATCACGACACATCATCAGGTAGAGACAAATGTGTTTTGCTGATGTTAGCTAGCTAACGTTCCCTCGGATGTAGAGTCGCAAGATGGATCGGTTTTTGAATGAGCAAGGGAGGTGGGAGACAATCCTGCACCAGTAAAAGCTCCAAAGAGTGTGGTGAGGAAATATGAGTATGAATACATTAAATTTGGATTCATAATGGCAGGCAGTGCAAAGCAGTGTGCTGGATGTGATGATGTGTCCTGTCAGACAAGGAGCTAAAACCATCGACACTCCAAAGACCCTGAAGCACCCTGAAAGCACACTAAAACACAAAGCACCTGGGATGTTATGTTTAATTTCTTCTTTATTTGGGAAGGATTTATTTTAATATTCAGAAGTGGGTCTTAAATTACAAAAGGTTCAGAACCCCTCTTTTATGTGACTTATGTGACCTTCCTTAAATTGTGTGTTTAAATTGCATCAAACACATTTAAATGTGGCAAAGTCTTTTCAAGGAGGCAGCAGATAAAACATTTCACATTAAACCGTGCCATTCTTTAATACCATATTCGGTTTTATGGACAATGAAGTCGTCATTCCAGCCCAAAATATATGAACTGTCAAAGAATATTAGTCCTGAAGCGAATGAAGTGTTTTAATGGCAGGAAAAAAAATTAGGGCTAGAGTTTTGTAGTTTCAAGATAAGCCCTCAGAGTGTCTGAGAGAGACCTCTTCCTTATCTTCCACTCTTTTATTCATATCCTGCTGTATATTCGCAGCTCTTCACAGAGACAAGCTGAGACTGCAGAGAGCCATGGGTGACTTTGAGACGCCACTTGTGAGACAGAGAGGGGAGAAACTGAGGAGGTCAGGAGTTTTTCCTTCTCTCTACCAATATTTTGGTTGGACTCTTCTTTCCCCCAATGTCACATTAATTCAGTAACTTTATTTGCATGACAATTCATCAGAAACAACAAAGCTGTGTGTAAAATGTAGCCTTGTAACAGTCAGCACACAAGAGGTAAACACACTCACAACACACAACCCCTGTTGATATGATGAAATGTCTAATGCATTCATTTTGACCTGCTGCTTTTTGACCTCACATAACTCAGGTCATGTGAGGTTATTAGAGCCTCTACTGCTGAGGGCACAGCACAGCGACCAATAGCTTTTAGACTTTCAGTCAATGGCAGATGCTGGAAGGAGAGAAAGCCTCTAATTCAGCAAACATCTGTAGCGCCACAGCCCTCAACGAGAGCCGTGTAGCCTTCTGCCTGCATCAGCTGGAGAGCTGCAGCCTGCAGAGTCCTGGCACTCTCAGGGCACGGGTGAGAAAGAGAGAAGTGAGGAATCTTCCTCAGCTCAGTCAGCGCAGAGTGGTGATGATAGCGATAATGATGATGATTGAGATGATGAATCAGAGCGATTCAAGAGCACAAGCGACAGCGTGCAGTTTAGCACATCTATTATTCCTGGAGATCAGAACCCCAGCTCGCTATGTCCCTTCTCCCTTTGACACTGTGGTGAGTTTCTCATATCCAGTTTCTCTATGAGGCTTTTTAAAAACTGCTAGAGGGATGCAGGCAAGGGAAACCTGATCGTGTGTTTAAAACTGATTTAGCTCGTTTATGTTAACAAGAACTTTAATTAGAACCATGCACTGACATTAGTATTTTATTAACGTATGGACATTATAAGCACCAGACTCATGGCCTGGAGCAGAAATCATCTTTGAAATGTAGCATTGATAAGCCAGGGGTGACCAGGATTTCAATCTTAAGGTGCAGTTGAGTGCGACTGTAGCCCAGCAACTAACCAGCTGAGATTAAATACAGTTTTGGAATTTAGTTCTACTTTATGAAAATAAAGAAGAGTAAAGCAAACTGTCATATAAGATGTAACCAAATGTTCTGAGTCAAATACTGTATGTTTCTCTAATGCTGAGATGAATATGGCACAAGATAAGGAATTATATATGTGGAGTCTGCTCAGATGAAAATTTGCTTTTAGCTATATCTGGTACATTATATGTATTGTGCATTGTCCCTGATAAAATAAACAAATAACTAAAATAAATGATTCTTGCAGTGAGTCAATAGCCAAGCCAAAACACAATCCAAACAACTGTAGGTGAAAATGCAGTTCAGCCCATAAGAACAAACCAAGAGTACTCTTAATTCTCTACCATAGGAGGCAGCAACATAAAAGCATCATAATGCATTCACCAAACAACAAACAACCAAAAGAAAAACGAGCTCCGACAAATGCATTAATTCCCAATCAATAATGGAAATAGGTGCACAGGGTAAAACTCCGAAACCCATGTCAACCACACCAGCAGATGTGCAGTTAGCATGACATGTGTCAGAGATAACCAACAGTATGATTATGATGTGAGGCGCTGCCACTGATGACATGGGCAGAAATAGGCCGGTTTCTCCCTTAAAGTATTGGTGGCTGATGCTCTGAATAACAAGATGCAGGAGAATGCACCATGCAAAAATATCCCCACAAGATTACCTGTTATCCTGCAGCAGCACGCCACAAGGACTCGTTGACTTTTGAAATTGATTACATGAATATTAAACTTTGCAGTGTCTCACTAAAGTTGTCATGGAAGTATTGGTACTCTGTGAGTATATAACTGGATCAAACAGACTGGCGCTTTTAGAACTGCTTTTGATTTGTTTTAAGTTTAACATGGTCCTTCATGGTTTGACACATAAAATACTGTAGGTACTTTGCATTAGTTTTTATTGCCTTAATGCACTGTGATGCTTAAGAAGAACCTTTTTTTTTTTTTTTTACAGTTTTTCCTTTTAATTATATTTTCACGGTCCCCTCGCCTTTATTTTTATTCTCCTTTATCTGTACTCTGTGTTTTATTGATCGTCTCTAGTAATGTTATTTGTAAAGCTCGCACTTTATTATGAAGCACTTTGAAAGGTAGAAAAATATTTTCTTATCATTGTGAGAAAGTGGTTTAGAAGTGATGTTAGAGCCGATGCCTCTACCAGTTAAAAAAGCTCACAAGGCAAGTTTATAAAAGCAGAAAAACATACGTATTAGGTACTTTTAATGAGACACAGTAACAATGTGTAATTAAAGCATCCAATATGATAAAAATGGAGGAGCCTTTCCAGTACTGGACTTTAAACATGCTGCTCTGCATTAGCTTGAACCTTGTGGACTTTGAACTGTTGGTTTATTGTGCTGTAAATAGATGCAGATACTTCTTTTGTAGTGTTGTTATTGTGTTCATGAGCTGGTACTGATTCACGGCAGTGAGCCTAACGTGTTTGACAGTGTCTGGTTTCTTCATGACAGTGAGGAAACGCCTCAAACAAAGATCTCACCTATTTATTTCTAACATTTTTTAAACCAAGCACATTCCGGATCAGATGGTTATTGAAGTCCTGTAGTTAGACACTACAACAACAATAACGATCACTCTTTCCTCAACAACTGCTGTGGAGCTGCCCTTGATCGAGACACACACCCCCCCGGTATTATTGAAAACATGCAGCCACCAATGTCTGTGCAGATATCTGAGCTTTTATTTCTTTCTCAGATAAATAATAGACTCAACAGGCTGGCTAATTGAAATGCAGAGCTGTAGAAAGCATAACAGCAAACACTGAATATTGTGCCCCGACCTACTCGGAAAGACAACAAGCTACAGAAGAATACTTAACCTGAGTGCTGCAGGCATTATTCACAGACACTCCTGCAGTAGTGTTTTGGCTTTTAAACAGCCATTTGTAAATTCTTTCAGAGTATTGTGAATAAATGGTAACTCACAAGTACACACATCATTTATACATAAGGTATGACTTGTCCAACTATCTCTTTTTAACTGAGAGATCTCATATTAATTCTGCTCTGATCTGTTGTTCCCCCTCTTTTTTTAACAAATCAATTCCAAGAAGTCTTTCAAAGCTGCAGAAGCCAAGAGCTGTCATGGTTGCACAGATTTTCTCAACCCTGTTATCTCACAATCACTTAATCAACTTAATTATCTTATCATAAGATAACAAGCTTTTTCCTTGTGATCACATTTTAATTATCTTGTTCATCCCAAGATAACAGATAACTAGATTATTTTCTAGTAAAAACCCCAAAACAAGGCTACTACTTTACAAAAACACAGACCTAAGCTGGTTGAGCTGGCTGCATGCTGGTTTCTAACTCCCTGAAGTTGTTCACACATTGTGATACACACTTTTCATAAAGAGCAGGTCTAGATCGTACCCTTTATAATATTATTTCACGAGACCCAACAATTCAGGCATGAGGAAGCATTACAAGTGCAAGTTATTACAACGCACACTAAAAGGTTATGTACATGATAGCTGGTACAAAATAAAGCTGCCTTCCTTTCCTTTGCTGTGTTGAGGCAGGACAGTTCTGTAAACCACAATGTGAAGTATTACACTATATGCACACCTGCTGCAGTTTTCGGGTCTGTTGTGATCCAGGTAGTGTGCTGCTCTGGCTATCTTGTAATTTCTTATCATCGTATCTTGATAACGCATTATGACTTCAAGAGGTGACACCATTGTGCTTGACCAAACAGTGTACGGATGTGCTTTGTGCAGTCTGGCTAGCGGCTGATATCTGCATGCTGATTACAAATTATAAACAGCAGGAGCCGGTGATGACACAGGCATCTCCCAGAAAATTATAAGACGATGTACAAGAGGCATCATTGTGGAAAAAAATATTTCTCAGCTTTTATTTACATTTGAACAAAAAGTGGCATGTCCAAACTGTCACAATCTATGGGAAAATCCAAAGTTCTATACCATTAGTACCAAATAGTCCATGCGGTTCTAATTACCGTGATTCATTGGGAACAGCTGTTTTAATCAACTCAACAGGTGAAAAACAGCAGCTCCCTGCAGTTGGTTTGTGGACAGTCATGATTAAGAAAAAGGAGCTCACTGAGGACCTGGGGCTGCGCATTGTGGCTGCTCAAAAGTCAGGAAAGGGCTATAAGG
>JAVQJL010064292.1:0-22659 GCA_036024295.1 Nannoperca obscura | reverse complement strand
CCCCCCCCCCCCCCCCCCCCCCCCCCCCCCCCCCCCCCCCCCCCCCCCCCCCCCCCCCCCCCCCCCCCCCCCCCCCCCCCCCCCCCCCCCCCCCCCCCCCCCCCCCCCCCCCCCCCAGTGTTAATTTGTTTTTTCCAGGGGATCCGGATTTTCCAAGCACCGCCCCTGCACAACTACATCCATGTACTTACACATATACGGGCACAGCCATACTGTAAGCTTGGCATATGCACATGCAAGTCCTACGTGCAAAAACTACAAGAGACCCCACGCCCCCAGCCCACCCCACCCCCCTTCCAAGCACGACGCACGCACGGAATACCGGGGCATGCCCGAGCGACGCATCCAACTGTCAGCTCCGCTTCTTCCGGCAGAGAGACCTTGAGAGATTATTCAGGGGTGCCAGTGGGAGAGAGAGACAGCCAGCCAGGAATCGTTGCATGTGACAGGCTGCGTGCGTGGAGGCGCCGCTGCCACGCCAGTCCCGTTGTGACCCGATAAGCACGACAATCTGTGCGAGCTCCGCGGATCACAACCCGAGAGGAGCCCCCTCCTCGCCCCCCCTGTCGCTGCCCACGCGTAAAGCAGAAACAGACACTCATAAACACATTAAATATTCCATAATCCAGTGATGCAATTACACCATTAGGGCGGTATGCACACTCATCGTCGGGCAAGAGGTTCGGACACGCAGCGCAGTGTATGTCTCTCGTCAGCACCGCTGGGAACGACACGGGGAAGCCAGGGAGACCTTTAAGGAGACGTGAAAGAACGATACGCACGGGAGAAGCACGATCACCCGCTGACATTCAGGCCTCACTTACAAAACGTCGACCTAAAACCACTCGTAAATCCATGTTGTGCACCCGCGGAGTTTTAAACGTCACATCAGCGAACATCGGGCTGATTTCGTCTTACAGGCCCATGCGATTCAAACCAAACTCACGGGGACGAAGGCGCGCACTCGGCCTGGCAAAGTTGTCAGCCTCCCTGCCATTTAAACCACTCCATCGCCTCACTTTGCCTCAGATTTGGCGACAAATAAAACCAGATCGCACACGTAGGCCACATTTTAGCCGGCACGTCCAACACTGGGGCACCGCGAAGACGCGCAGCTACAGAGATACAACACTAAGAAAGAAAGCAAAAAAAATCTCCGAGACAAGTCCCCCATAGCACCTTATCCTCCCTCTCCCTCCTTACATCGTTGCTTACATGCAACATCATCCCGTGACACCGTCCACAGCCGAACCACAACACCAAAGATCGCAGGTTATGCGTAACATTTTTTTACCTTTATGTCTGCCTTTCGCTGTCATCGTCACACTGCTTGATGTTTCATTGAAACAAGATGCTCATCTCCCTCTCTCCCTCCCTGCCTTTTCCTCCCTCTATCACTCCCGGTTGTGTCTCTGTAGGGTATTATTCAGTAACACGAAACCACCGCTAGGAGTGGAGCGCGTAAACGGAGCTCATGCAGCACTGGGTGTCGCACAATAGCTTTGGCTATACATAAAGGAAGAGACTTCCCCCTGTTAGAAAATGGGGTATTGCCTCGGTGAGGGGGTGAATTCTAATAGAATAACGAGGGAAGACCCTGATTATGGCGTATCGTAATGGATACCCCCACCCTCACCCCTTCCCATCCATCACCATCCCCTCCCCTAAAAGGTTCAGAGGCACATGCATGGTGACTCGCCAGACAAATAGGCTTCTTTTATTTTAGTGTGGTATAATAACAAAAAGGGATGGATTTTTTTTTTTTAAAGAAAGAAACGTGCGAATAAGAGACAGTGGTGCACGACAGGGATGCAAACAGAAAATAACCGATGAGTTACAGCAGAATAACTGGCACAGAGGTAGCTCTCACTGGCCGTGCAGGATTTTGGCATGCCTACATTTGATCACCCGGTCGGCGGGACTTGCGCTGCTGTCGGACATCCTGGAGTCGGGACGGGAACGCAGCCGAGAGAGGGTGGGGGGGAGGGGGCTCTTTCTTCTGTCAAGGGCCGAGACCGTGGTGTCGAGTCCTCCCGCAGGCGTGGAGAATATGCGCGGTGGCTGGGTGCTTTTCTCCCTGCAGAAGTGGCATCACTCGGTGGAGTCTCCGTGCTCTCTCGGACGGGGGAAGCCTGCTGCTGCGCCCGCGGTGACTTTGGGGGAGGACAGGCGGATACCTAGCTGCTGCTGTGGCATGCTTGGATCCCAGAATTTGTGTTTTGAGAGGGGCTTGTGGGGGGTGCTGATGTAGAGGTGGTGGAGCAGGGGTGGAGAGGGAGTGGGTGGGGGTGGACTCTGGAGGTTAGAGGGCGAAGAGACGCCTTGGAGAGAGAAGAGGCGCGCAGGCTCTACCTCTCCAGGACGCCTCTGTACGAGCGACGTTGGCAACACCCCGGAATGGCGAGAGAAGGAACTCCCACGCAGATTCACGCACACACACACTGTAAACAGACACGACTCTCAGACTACTACTGCCATCCTGTGGAAGAATTGATTACAGGGCTTTCCCCCTAAAAGCAACTGTGTGTGTGTTTGTGCATGGGTGCGTGCACGTGTGCGTGTAACTGTAAGGTAGGCAATTTGACAGAAGATCACGTGGGCACAGGATAGTAATTTCTTCTATATGACAGATGCAGAATAAGGCAAAAGGTGACGTAGGAGTTGATCAGATGTCTTTTTTTCAAGGTCTTCTGGACATGATTGATCTGTGATTGAATACATTGTTTTATTAATAATAAATGATGTTAATAACTATGTCCACGAGCATGTTGTCAGGCTGTAATGTTCAGTATACAAGAAAACTAAATTGTTGGTGGGATAAGTGGTGAGGCCCCCAAAGGAAAAGCCATGTTGTTACCTCTGAGGGCCTCGGCTCAGTGGCCTGTTAATACATCTCTCTGTTCGTCAGGTTCAGCGTTACACTATGAGATTTGGCTCGACTGACATTATTCTAAAGTTTTGTGATCCTTATAATAAATTCTAATGTGTTCTTCATGCATTCGTGTCCTGCTGTACCCTGGTGCATTTGGGCTTAACAATACTGTACTGCAGGGTTTATTTTTTTCTATAAAGTTTATTAGACAAATGTGCCCTGATGGTGTGATGAAAACTAAGATCAGATTTGTAAGTAGTTTGTGTGTAATCTATCAGTAATGCATTCCTATACGGGAAATGTGTTATGTTTATTTAGAAATTCGTGGTCGTGGTTGGACGTTGATATATCAGCTGTCGGTTACTATGATCCGCCCACATTTTAACGTACACAGCACACCTTTACCTCAAATAGCCAGCCGGCCATCCCTTGGCTTGACACCTGCATATGAAAAAACTGAGCATTTTTGCTACGCGAACATAACACCCAGTGACATACAGTCCACACTAGAGTTCAGATAAATCTATTTCAACGTGTTAAAAACATTCAATATGTAGATACTGTAAGATACATGGCTTAAACGAATACCTACAAACGTGCTTTGCGCCCAGGAACTCGAGAGCACAGTCTTTGTAGTCATATCACTCCGCGCTGAGCAACCCCGCGTGTAGTTCTGTATGTCACTACCGCCTAAAAGTTTAATTATACCGAAAGTCAAACATTTGTAACCATGTCCATTTCACTATATGTCAATATGTAAATGACATTGTAACCGCAGTAGTAAATCGTTTTAGCGCAGGTCCCCAGGAGTTTACCTCATGTCACATACGTGTTGGGTAGACATTTTGGCTCTGTCCGGCCCATACGAACACAGCCTTGCCGCCGCATGCGCGGAGCCACAATGAGGCCAGTTGCAGTACTACGTCGCCAGCGTGCACTATGAGCCATTTACGTGTTCATGTCGGCGGAAGGCTTTCTAGTCGTAGCGCAGTGAGAGATGCGTTCCAACAATAAGACTTCCGGTTTTCGGTTGCTCGCCTTCAAAATAAAATGATAGTGTGTATGTGATGTTTTTGTATTCTATAGATATAATGCATTTGTTTTTATTATTTACACAAAATGTATTAGTCTATTTAAATATTTAGAACTGTCATAATATTTAGTGGTAAAACAGTCGATTTAGTTGAATTCATCTACTATCTAATAATCAACTATTTGAACTGAATATGTGTAGGGTTTGGACATTTGGTCGCTATTTGAAGTTGTCAGTGCGGGTTCAGAAAATATTGTGTTAAATGTTAAAAACCAAACAATAAATCAGTAATGAAAATGAAGGTTACTGGTGTGATGGTATGAGATCTTCTTAGTGGAGACAACAAATAATAGTCAGCCAGAGCAGCAGATTAAAGTAGCTTGTAAAAACATTCTTGTTTAAAATAGTAGCTCTAAGATAAATTAACAGGGTAACTGATTTTGAGTGTCAGCATTTTTTCCCCCTAAACGGGTGCACTGTAACGTACATATTATATTACATATACATATTATTTGTGAAGTTTTGTTTTGAATTGTTTTCGTTAAGTTTAATGGCAATACATTTAGGCTTTTATTGTGAAGAGTCTGGGTCGGAAGTGTTGTCGTTGTTGCTGCTGGCAGAACACAGGCCGCAGTGATTTGGTAGCCGCTGCAGTAGGAGGAAGGACCGCGGTTCTACCCCCTTCTATCTTTCAGTTTCGCCTCGAAATTTTGTCGGTGCTTCCTTCTGATAGCGATCAGTAAATCGAGTGTACAGTAACTGTGTTCTATGATATCTAAGTCGTAGTATTACCAACGGACAGTGACATCAATCGCCATTTTAATTGCACGTTTTCCCTGACAGAACCGCTAGCACAACAATGGCTCTGAAAAGAATTCACAAGGTAAGGAAGTGAACGACGAGGCCCAGGATTTCGCAGTTTCGTTAGGGATTTTAGTGGCACGGTTGCCCAGCTGATGTTTGTTGTCGAGTTCATTTAACCGAGAATATTTTACGAATATTGACTTAAATAACTCGGGCTTGGTTTCAACTGCCAGCTAACGGTATCTGAATAGAGAGTGACGACAGTGAGAGCAGCAATGCGCCGCCTGTCTGTGTTCACCAGCGCTGCTACAAATGGGCCAACTGAACCGTTAGGCTCCCCAGCAACCGTTACGTTAACTGCTATTAGTTTATGTCACAAATGTTTCACAATCGATCATTTTTGCTCCTTATTCATTTAATTTGTATGTCTGGATATGGCGGAACGTTAGCTACGCCCGTTTCTAGTTAATGATATTAGCTGTGTGTTAGCTGTTTCTGGCTAACGTTATCTGTCCCGGTGGTTGGCTAACTCGGACAAGCTAAAGGGTTCTTCAGATCAAGCTAGCTTACTACATTAACGCTATATCTCCATATCTTTGCGGTTAAGAAACGATAGAATCCACTCGTAAGTGTTTTAAGCGACCAGATATCTCCGTAGTAGTCCCCCTGTGCGTTAGTGAAGGTAGCTAACATTATTGCAGTTACTCAGGATAGCCCCGCTGCTTGATTTGACAGATAAGTTGTCGAGCTAGCGGTAACTAACGTTAGCTTAATTCAAGAGGGCTTTCGTGCTTATTTTATTAAACGATTTGCTCTTTCTATCTGTTCTGTGTAGCCCAAAGTGGGTGCATTTTAGTAGACTTATAACACCCCAGAGATATGGATGGATGGAGGTAACCTAAGCTAGCGTATATCTGCTCACTGTTTTTTCATTATATTGTCTTCGCTTTACCTAACCTGTGGGCAATTTAAGCAGTCGTGATTAAATAGGCTTGTTATCTTTTGTAATTGACATTGTAAATGTGTGTATTCGACAAACAATATATAAGAAATATATAGGGGAAAGGCTAGTGAAAACGTTAACAGTGTGCCGCTGTGGTAAAAAACAGGCCCCACGCGTTGTTCGTCTTTGATGCCATGTTGCTGACAGCAGACGAGGGTTGTGTGATTGAGTGCTGCATGTTGTGTTTAGTTTCGTGTGGTGTTAGCTTGTTCCTACAGTAACGTTAGCCACTGTCCTAATGTGGCTGACCCGCCAGCATATAGTTTCTGTCGCTTGACATCCCGTGCTGTTGTCGAACTTGAGCAACCTAGCATTTTGGGCTAAGCTAACGTTTGCACCCATAACGTTACACTGGGCTAACGCACAATTACCTTACACCCAATTCACCGGACTGTCTTGGTTAAATGTAATCCTCTGTTGTCATATCGTCGTGATGCCAGTGTGCTTGTCACGTGTACTACCTTCTGTACCTGGAGAAATGCTATTATGTAACAGTGGTCGCTCCAGTAATCAAAGCTCACGGTGCTACTGTAGTGTTGTTGTGTCAGTGGGTATTACTTTTTAAATTGTTGGTGCTGCAGTGAGACTTTATAGCAATGGTACCAAACAGTGATTTAGTCAACTATAAAGCAGGCTTGTTCTGGGCTTGTTAAGTGGTATTTAAAAAAAATCAGATTATTAAATATCTTTCCAGGAATTTTGTTTTTTTGTGATGTTTTTGTGTTGCAGTCAAGATATTATTTAGTTTTATTTATTTATTTTCTGTTATACAAGTTCTTTTTTAGTGGTAATACTGCAGCACACTGCAGGACCTGATCAACTGACGTGTCATTTGTTTGTCTCAGGAGTTGAACGACTTGGCACGGGACCCACCGGCCCAGTGTTCTGCAGGACCAGTAGGAGATGACAGTAAGTTCATCATTCTCACCCAACACTGTCCTGCCTGGTAGATGTGTGGGACTGGGGCTCAAAAATTAGAACACTATTACCAAACAAATACTGGTTTATCCTTCCCTTAATCTGGCGAGATCATTCAATAAACAGCCCGACCTGCAGAAATAAATATTAGTCAAAATACTCACAAATAACTCTAAGAGGAATGTCTTATATCCTCATTTATTACAGATGTATGTAGTCTTTCACCTGTAAGCTAGATATGAACTGATCTATCATGTAAAATTATTGTGCTTAGTTTTGATGTGGAAACCTGTCCACAGTATTTTCATAACCACACATGAACGTGAATACATACAATGCTTTTAGGACTACGTTTTGTAACTTGGAATGGAAAATTAAAGGTGCTGGCTTTGCATGTGTGAGCTCAATTAAGGAAGTTCCCATGCATTTCCAAGAAATACCTGGAAACGCCTCTCGTGAAAATACCTGTTCGTTATAAAAGCACAAAATCCACCTCAGATTTGTTACAATATAAAGATTGATTAAAAAATTAAAAATGAAGTACATATGATTAAATACATGCATACTTTAGATATTTCCCTGGAAACAAACCTTTTATTTTAAATGAGACATTTAAAATAAATGACATTTAAAATAAAAGACAAGGATGGAACACAAGACTTTCTTACTTGTGTCTACTGCTACTGTCAACACCTGTACATACAGACATGAATAGATTTTTAAAGTGAATTATAGAGAATCAAATACATTGTTTAAATACATTCATTGCAGATTAACATCCAAACAGGTGCAATTTTAAACACGATGGGTTAGCGTCTAAATTTGTCATAGGAATTTGACTCATGATCCTCTGCAACTTTTATAAAGTAAATCAGCTTGAACATGATTACACTATACAGTTAAAAATGTAGAAGGACTGTTTATTTACAGTCTACTGTATTTTAGCAGCGTAACTGCTGGCTGTGTGCGAACTGTTCATAGCTCTCCTTTTAGCATCTCCACCACCTGTGTCTCTGCTTTGATATTCTTGTTGTTCATTCATCTCTCAACAGCTTGTACGTTTATTGTCCATCTCCACGATGATGTGACTTACGTGTGAGTGCGTCTCGCGTGGTAGAAATCGTTGCGAACAAGTCCGAGAGGACGGTAAATTCAGACACTCTGAACCTTTTAAACATTTAAGTAGCGGACTGTGATAAATAGATTTATGGAGCCAAATTATTGTCAGCCAAACGTTTCCCCGAGCAGACTTACAGCGAATAGTTAAGTAGGCTAAAAATGATTTGGTGCTACACGCAGAACGCCGGCCAGTTAACGTGTAGGAGTATCTAAAAGACTGCAAGATGTCACTTTAATCAGACAGGTGCTTTATTGTCATTGCATGTTAAACACAGTGGCATTTGGTTTGGCAGCAGTCCACTCCACCTAACAGCACGACGTAAATATCATTTGACATGTCTTCATCAGCTCAGTCTCCTCATGGACTAGAGACTTGTTGATAAAGATTGTTTTCCACCCTCGCATTGTGGAAGCTAAAGAAGATCAGTGTACATACAGTACGTTTGTAATGTAGGTCACGTAATATGTGTGCTATGTAAGTTTGGTCAAGCAACAATTAATGTCTGTAGTGTAATAAGCACTTTTTTTACATTGCACGCCAGCACAACTGTTTTTAACTGCTGCCATAACTTAATAGCAGCGAAGGTAACAGAGACGTGACCCCCCTCCACACACACACCTGGTGTTGGCACAGTTCTATTATTATTATTATTATTATTATTATTATTCTATCTAACATAGGCTCAATTTGTTCTTTTTAAAATATTTGTTAGTTAATTCTTTGCATTTCACACGCATTGTAGCATTAAGCTGTTATTCTGAAGACGTCGAGGTCTTGTGTTCACCTGTGGCGACACTGCTGGGGTTGATTTACAGTTGTTCTGCCATTTATTGGGTATTTCACAAAATGTGAACCCATTGGAGGCTCACGTTCTTGTCCTGTTGTGCTAAAACAGTTTCAAGAGTTCTTTCCACGTAAAAAGAGCTGCCACTACGCACCAGTGATTGTTTACGTGCGTTTACACATTAAAATTCATGTCCAAAATAAATGTCCAGGCATTTGGTAATGTGGAATGGATTGGCTGAACTAACCACAAATAGCCCTGGAGAGAAACGTGTAGTGTTTTATCACACTTATTAGTGTTGTAAAAGTTGACTTGTCGGCCCGTGTAGCTGTTAGCAGCAGCAGCAGCAGCAGCAGCAGAGGCTCGTTCCAGTGACAGCGACTAACTGCAAGTCGTAGCTCCAATGAAAATAAAAATATATGTCAAACACACACACTGATTTGATCAAAAGGTATAATGTCCTTACAAATAACATGAGATTCTACAAATGCTGACAGAGGAACAGTAATGCTGCAGCAGCATGTGAAGGGGTGAGCTGATGCTAATCGCTACTGAAACTCCAGTTTGTGATGGATGCCAGTCCTGCACCGCGTAAACATATTGGTTATTTGTGCATTGTGCAAATTGAGTACGTGCTTAATAACTACTTGTTGTTATCCCAGTCTGACATGTTCTAAATGGATGAAACCTGTGAATATTATGTTTTTAATGTAGGTATTACTATTCCAGGAAAACAGCAGCTTTTACCTGCAGGGCAGCACATTTGCTCGCGTTAGCTTGAGGGGATGCAGCATTCGTTTGGAAGCCGTCTGAAACGCAGCTTTTATTTCAACAAATGTTTAACCGTGTGGCTGTTATTAGCGTCCTTGCAGCTTTTTCTTTATCATTAAAATGTGCTGCATGAAATCAAAGTCAGAGTGAGCATTCATCTCGGGATTTGGTCACTGACCAAATGTGTGGCAGTTTTAACACAACAACAGCATCGTGGGAAAAATGAGCAGCAGCACTGTCGCCCTTCACTTGTCACTTCCTGCCACCCTGCAGCGAATCACCCACTAATTATAAACTACAAGAAAGCTTTTCTTGTAACACGTTACTGCTGTGGTTTGCTTTATTTAATTACATTTTTTTGTCTTCAGACCTGAACAGGAAGCTCGGGTTAGACAGTTTCAATCAAATCGTTTGCTTTAGTTGTCACAGTTCTGATGTTCATCATGTAAGGAGTCATTCCTGAATGGAAATGAGTCGTTAAGACCCGTCCCAGTTTACAATAATAATAAAATTAAAACCTATTTCCAAGAATATTTTCCTTTGTAAATAAACATGCACACTTGGTTTCTTCTAACACTCTTTGTTGCGCTTTGTGTTACATAACCAATTTCTCTGTTTTTTTCAGTGTTTCACTGGCAAGCCACAATAATGGGACCTGTAAGTATTCACGTGATCACAGCTTGATTGTTTTGGGGTTTTTTTGCTCGCATGTGGTGACTGAATGTTTTAGTCTCAAAGACATGAACTGTTGACTAGTGCTTCTGATAGGCCGCCGTTACTTAATCTGTTTAGTCCGAGAGGAGGTCGACAGCAACCCTAGTATTTCATTTTATAGTATGCTGTTAGTCATCATTTCACTTCAGCCACTAATGGCATAAATGTAATGTTTTTCTCTCCCCGCATCAGAATGACAGTCCTTACCAGAGCGGGGTTTTCTTCTTGACCATACACTTTCCCACAGACTACCCCTTCAAACCGCCAAAGGTAAGCAGGACACGTGCAGAAATAAAGGAACACAGAAGCACAAAGGGCGCCGCTGGCCTTCTACGACGTGCCACATCACAGAGTTTCCTGTTGTTCCCCTCACCTGCCTCCACCCCTCCCCACGTGTCTCTTCTGTCTGTTTTCAGGTTGCATTTACCACAAGAATCTACCACCCAAATATCAACAGCAACGGCAGCATCTGTCTTGACATTCTGCGATCACAGTGGTCTCCAGCTCTCACCATCTCCAAAGGTAGGCTGATGATCACCGGCCTTCAGACGTTTAGCCGCACATGTGGCTGCTGATAAAAGGCAGATGCTATTGCCTTTTTATAAACAGGATGTTGAGAAAGAAGGAGCATGGGGGAGAAAAATGTTGGTTTCCTTTTTTGAACATTTTTTTAATGAAAATGCAGCCCGCATTGCTATATTGCAGCGTTTGTCATGCAGAGGTCCTCGTATTAGACTGGAGTTTCCATCTTCTCCGGCTCTTTTCACCCAGAGCCGGACATCACAGGACCAGTTACATGTGTTCAGTAGTTCTACAGCCACGATGAATGCTCTGCTTAGCCTGCATCCAGGGCTCACCTGGAGCAAATATGTCTGCTTTCATTTATAAATGCTGATTGGCTAACTCTTAACCACGACCTGGTCAATTCCAGTCCTCCTGTCCATCTGCTCTCTGCTGTGTGACCCAAACCCGGATGACCCCTTAGTACCCGAGATCGCCCGCATCTACAAGACGGACAGGGAAAAGTAAGTTCTTTTCTTCATGTTGTTGCGTTACCAAGCTTTTCCAACCTGAACTGACCCGCGGGGCCTGCGTGGAGCTATACCGAGGCCTGTTCTAACCTACTGACGGACACAAGCTCCATCTTAATGATTATTGATCTTCTAATCGTTGTTGCTGGTACAGTGTGTGCAGAAATCACAAGGGGTGGAGTAGAAGTGTGAAAGACAGAAATCTTGATTAGAATAATTTAATGCATGCACAACAATTTGCAAAATGTGTGTTACATGAAAGAACTCTTGTTCATAACATGTTCTACATTGTTTGCAAGCTAAAGTTTAAATTACTGGAACTGGCTTTAATAATATATCGCCCGCTTCCTGTAACAGGCTGTTAAGCTGAGCAGACACCGAGCGGATTATGTCTGATTTTAATCCCCAAACTGGTCGCCCCTGACTCGTTTTAGAACCGTGCCAAATTTCTGCCACATCGGTTGTCATTTGACGTGGGTATTGAAGGGGGGGGGAGGAGTCACGGCGCCTGATTAATTGCCCCAATGGTCAACGATCTGGTTCTCAGATGGCGGGGGTGGAGTCCTGGCAGGTCAGACATTTTGGTCAGCTGTCTTGCAGTTTGAGCAGTTCCACGTTCCAGTGGCTGCAAAAAAGCTGCGTTACAAACTGATCAGCGGGTTTTCATTTGAAAGGCAGTAATAATATCTGTGGTTTCTCTCCTCTACCTGCGGCTCTGAATGGACACAGCAACCGCAGACATCCAAACAACATTACAAACCTGCCGTCTGGCGACCGCACAGTTGCTGCAGCTCGAGTTGCACTTGAATGTGTTATTTTTGTTTTAAAAAAACCTGTTAGCAAAGACATGGCCACGTGTGATGTCCTTTTGTAATGCAGGGAGATGACAAACAATCAACAGGTGCCGAGTTGTGTCTGTTTTGCACGACGTGCTCGGTCGATGCCTTCATTCACAGAGCAAGAGCTCCGAACAACCTGCCTCATTTTGAAAAGAAATGACGCAGCGAAATCTTCACTTTCTGTGTGAAAGAAGTCGCCGCTGGTGTGTAAAGGACTAAACTGTGATAAGAAAACATCACTTTCCCACACAAGTTAAGTGTTCATCACAGATGTGCAGTTACATCGTTTAGAGGCGAGACTTGCTGTTGACGCAGCAATACAAAGTAATAAAAGGCAGTAATTCCACTGAGAGAATGCAACTCTGGAGTTTCTCCGCTGTTTGATTCATCGATGTTCAGGAGGCAGCCCTAAAGAATGTGGGTTTTATTTTATTTGTACAGTTTGATTTTATAAAACATATTTTTAGTTTCATTCTGATTTTCCATGTGATGATTTACTGTGGGGTGTGTACACCTCTTCACGTTCGCTCTTTGCCTCTTAGTCCCTTCGCAACATATTATTTGGAAAAGATGTTACAAAATCCTAACACGTTGCATTTACAAGGCTGAACCACTAACCACATCCTTTCTGTCTGTCTGCTTGTTCACAGGTACAACAAAATAGCTCGAGAATGGACACAAAAGTATGCAATGTAGTGTCGGGGTAGAATCATGGCCAACCACCTCTACGACATAAGATTAGGGGAGCTTCAGACGTAAAGAGAAAACAAACAAAAAACCATTCAAACAAATGAGAAGTTTAAAACAAGATCTTGTTGGTTTCCATTGGAGTGCTTTCTTTGAGCCACGCCTCCCCTTCACCAGAGTACCTGTAACCCCCCCCCTCCCCTCCCCCGCCTCTCAGCTCACCTGCCCACCCTCCCGTGTACATATTGTCAGCTTGCAATGGTAACACCCATCTCTCCCTACTCCTTTTTCACCTCCTCCCTCCCTTGTGACCTCTGATCCCGTCTCCTGACTTCTGTATTCCGTTACATTTTCTCACCATGCAGGTTGGGCTGTTGCGCCCCACCCTCCAACTCCTACACACATCTGCATCCACCCGCCCCAGCGATAATCACTAAAAGCATTCCTTTGAGCAGCTGTTAAACTTTGAGGGGACCTTTTTTTTTATTTTTATTTCCTAATCTTTAAAGGGGGGGGTGGGGGACAATTAATAAAAAATAAAAAAAAAATAGGGGGAGGGGTTACCCTTTTGTTTTGCTGTCCTTGTACGTCCCAACTGTAGAGGTGACCATTCAAGAAACCCGTTTCACTCCCTCTTTATTCGACACAGTAAACGCGTGGAGAGGTCCGTGCAGGCTGTGGAACGAGGCCGGTTCTGGTCTCAGTTGGATTCTATGAAAGGACTTGAATTTATCCCCACACCTCCTGCTCTTGACTCCTCCCCTCCCTACCTGAGTTGACCCCCCCCCCCTCCCTCCCCCCCTCCACACACACATAGACACATGCACGCACAAATGTATTCCCATGTCACGCCTCCCCCCCACCCCCCACCACCACCATTGCCACCAACTTTTTTTTTTTTCACAAAGTGGAGGTTCTGGACCAGGTATTTAAGCAATTTCTTTTTCTTAGTTTAACCTGTGTTTTTATCCCCCCCCCCCCCCATAACTCTTTAGGTTGCTTTTTTTTGTTTTCTTTTTTGTTTTTTGCTATTGTTTAATTAGAGGCTAACATCTTAAATGGCTATGGGACTGGCTTGGGCTCTGGGTGCGAGGAGAACCCACTCTTCTTGCACAAAACCTCTGTATATTGAATTACCTGAGAGGCTCGTTGAGCTTTGTGTGTTGATTAAACTGTGTAATAAAAACCCCATGCCTCCTGTGTTGACTCATTCTCAGGCCCTTTTTTGGAGGACACAGACGTAGGAAAGGGACATGGGAAAGCCGGGTCTCATTCATGACCTACTTTTACAGGAACTTGACAGGATGAATAATACCAGCCATTACCACACTACCTCTATTATTTAATCTTTTAATCGCTACCAATAAATTCTGATGAATAAGTAAAACATCACATCATTTTTAGTTGGTTTGAAATCATTAAGAATAAATGATGTGTGTAGGAGATGAAGTTACATGTGTTTTTGTCTCATTTTGTGAGTGGGGAAACTACTTCATATACACACCGGTTTAAAAGAATGCATTTACAGAATAATAAACTTAATTGCATTAATATATGATTCCAATAAGCCTTACCTTCAGACATTGCACTTCTCTTCACGGTGGTAGGTTTTGTCGTCCTCTGCTGGTGATTGTATTTAAAGTAACTTGAGTGCATTACATTACGACTCTGTATTCATACAAAAACTGTTGTTACAGGGAGACACGGGTTTTCTGTTAAAATAGGTATCAGATTAAATCCAGAAAGGTTGTTTCGGCTCTTTTAAAGGGAAATGGGACTCCAAAGCTTTCAGCCATCGAGATGATCTCCAATATAACTATTTAATAAATAAATGTATAACAGTTTATTCATATTGTCATTCTTTTTTAATGGGAGGTACATGGCAACTTTTATTGACAGTTTTCTTACCTTAAAGTTCGCATACTAGCTAGAAACTGAGCTGACTCCATTCGCTAATGGAGACTGACAGGTGTTTAAAAGTTCAGGGAAGAGTCTGGAAACAAGAGTATGTAGTCAAATTACTATTCCCACGACCAACAATTAGGTCAACGTGAAACCCTTGTGTGAATGTGAGTCAAATCTAGTTGCAGCCCAGTATTCAAACGGCATCTAAAGCGAACCCGGAAGTACGAACGAGGCTCGGAGTGAAGCATCTTGCTCTGACTGACCGTCACTCTCCCTCCGTAGACCTCATTGGTTGCTGCACGGTGACGCAGCAGGCCGAGCTCGGCCCTAGTGGAGCGGACAGAGTTAAGACTCCTCGGTTGACCTTGCTGCCACAAACAACACACCGCCCAGGGAAAACATGACGAGCCAAAGTTTACCTGCAATGTCCAGCTCGGGATTCAGATTATCTAAAGGTAAAGTTTTAAGAAGCTAGCTAATAGCATGATAGCATCAAATGAGTGTATTCGTCTACCGCTCAATGTAAACTTAACATGTCTGCTAGCCAACGTTACCACAGCAGCCTGATAACAGCTAACTTTACGGCCAGCGCTGTTGCAGGAAACAGTGCGGTTATATGGAGACTTACTTCAGTAAAATCAATGTTTTGGCCTTAAAATTATACTTTAAATTCGGATGTTAGTTACTTATTTAATGCAATGTCAACAACTGTTCCATAGCTGGCTAACAAGCCATTTAGCTAGCTAACGTGCCAGTCAGGCACATGTTGTGTCACCAAATAAAGATTATGTTTTGCACCATCAACTGAGGCCATACTTGGAGACGATCCCACCATCTACAGTAGGAGTATGTTAATGTCTCATAGCGTCTTTGTAGCCGCTCTGGCGAATCAGCTAATCGCTGAACCTGTTGATCCACACTGACAGCGGGGCCCCTTGTTCCTCTTGTCTTACGACTCCACATCATGTGATGCCCAGTGGGCCTGCATAATCCTCATCGGACAACCTCACAACTCCTGGTCAAAGGGAAAAGCCACTGCACGCACCTGCTGAAGTTGTCAGCTAACAGACAGGGTTTGTAATGAACAGGGCCAATCTCTGATCAACCAAGATGGCGAGAAAGTGATTTATTTTGGCTCCAGGATGGCAAATCTCGACAAAACTGAGGCATCAAACACCTTCTTAAACCTACTGAAACGTGGAAAAAAGGGATTCAATTTGTATTTTTATGCAACACTAAACTGAAACAGTTGATACTGACAGAAAATAGGGCTTCCAGGCTTTGACCAAACATACAGAAATAGTTTTGCAGAGGCCCATCAGCAGTGGGCATTCAATAAATCCCCTTTGTGCACCCTGCGATGTTCAATGTCAACATCCTCCCACATTCTGTACTATACAAGGAAGCTGGCCATAACCTGAAAGAGAGAGACGGGTGTATTTGTTTGGTAAAAATGGACTTTCCTGTATCCGTATGCCCGTTTTCTAACAGTCTCTCTCTCTCCAGAGCATCTGGTGGTTGCTGTGCCGGTCGCAGTGGTCGCAGCTGTCGGAGGTTTCCTAGTCAGCCATTACCTGAGCGGGCGCAGCTGTAAAAAGGGCCAGGTGAACACATCCATCAGTAAAGACAGCCCCAAAGTGGTCCACAGCTTCGACATGGAGGACATCGGCACCAAGGCTGTGTACTGCCGCTGCTGGAAGTCAAAGAAGGTCAGGCTACTACTTCACACGCGTCCAATCCTTAGCTTTGTCTTATCGGACAGAAAATCAACTCATTGCGGGTCCAAAATTTCCTCTAAGTTCCCACAAGTAAAGGTCCTACTTACTTACTAAGTACTGAACATGCAGGAGTAAAGTGAACACTGACCTCTCGCTGTGGTGAGAATCCACAATTTACCTCCACGGGTGTAGAATACAGATCAAAGCTGAATGTTTGGCTCATTTATTACCAGTGGGGATGAGGCCCGTTTCCTCCTCCTCGTCATAAAAGTGAAACGCCGCAGAAATGTTCGTATGTGCTGCCGTTTCAGGGGCTCATGTTGTTTCCTCTCCTTGCAGTTCCCGTACTGCGATGGAGCCCACACCAAACACAACGAGGAGACCGGGGACAACGTCGGGCCGCTCATCATCAAAAAGAAGGATGCTTAAGATCTTCATCTTCTTCTTCTTCTTCTTCTTCATCGCAGCGTCACACTGATGGTCACAGTGTGACGCTGTCGAGACCTAACGGTGGATCTTCTTTATAGCCCAGAACAGAAACTCAAAGTGCTTAACAATGTTGATTGATTTGTTTTTGTTGTTGTTGATTTCATGCAATTCTACGCTGTTCCCATAGTAACCGACACGACTTTGAAATCAAAGGTCGTTTGAGGGGGAGATAAGGAAGGGGGCTTTGACAATCAGCCCAGTGGGAGAAGAATGACCCACCACAGTGACCCGGCAGCTCTTTACTGGGTCAGCCCCCCCCGAGTCTGAACACACACACACACACACACACACACACACACAGCGCCCATGTGAATGTTACCTGTTATGATTTTTGCACAAAGAGCTTCTGAGTGGGAGGACGTCGTCTTGAAGTGTGGAAACACTATCTGCTGTCTGTAACCGGTTAACGTCTGCTTCCTGAGGGAAAGCGTGGATTTAATCTAAAGGAGAAATGTCGGGTTATAAAAGATATATTTCGCTTTCTCCTTTGGGTTTATTTTCTACTGGCTTGCAGTGTGTCTGACTTGGTGATTCACTGTTCTGTATATTGTGAATAAAACCTGTTGAGTGACCTGATTTGTGTCCCGGCCTTTTATTTATTTTTAGGACTGTTAGTTTTTAACCACAGGATCAGACGGACTCTTCAGAGCCGCGTGTTTGTGGGTTAACAGTGAGCAGGATGATGAGTAAACAGCGCTGTGTGGGGGGAGAGAGAGAGAGAGAGAGAGAGAGAGAGAGAGGCCTTGACTGGAGGTGAGGCGGTGGCTGGAGGGGGGGGGGCGTCGTGCTGCAGTGTCCACCAGCACCAGTGGCCATTTTAAGATGTGGCAGTATCTGTAGTGACCGCTAGAAGACGCTGTGTTTGCACGGATAGTCAAGTCCAGACGGTGTACGCGAGGACGGTGGGCCCCTGCTCCCATAGTGACACACGCGCACGCACGCACACACACGCACAAGCACGAGGTATCTGGCTGCGTGCCAGATGCAGCGGAGGACTCTCACAAGAGGTGGAGTGGACTCCCCCGTCCCCGCGTGAGGAGTCACCTTTAACAGACAGCGCGTGTGCGTCGTGCGCGCCTCAGAACCACGGGAGCACTAGCATGGAGGCTAGTCGTGCTAAAGATGCTAACATACTTTGCTAACTGACTGTAATTGGGTTTTTTTTGTGCGAGTGTGATTGGTGGAAATTATTTTTGATTTATTAGTTACTAATTTATGTTGTTTTTAATGACGTAATAATGATGTTTACATTTACATGTGTATGAATAATAGTGTAACTTCCGGGTGGATAATAAAAATAAGTGTTTACTTTCATACGCCTTATCATTTAATAAATTAAGATTTATTCTTGTGTTTATTTTCCTACAGTTGTAAACTTTATTGTGGTACCTTTTTTTAAATGTTAAAACATCGATTAATGTATCACATCATCAACCTGCACGTGAAGCTTTTTCACATCTGTTGATGTAAATGAATGTGTTGTTCCAGACAACACGCATAGTTTCCCGTTGAATGTAATTCCAGTGTCCTCGTCGTCATTAATGGTCCACTGTAAACTGTATACTATCAATTTAGTTTTAATTAAGTGAGTTATTCATGACAGAGGTGTCGTTGTGCTTCCATCTACAGTGCAGTCCTCGTTGTTTTCCACATAAACCAAGTTTACGCACCTGCTTTCACTGACAACAGGAATTATGAATGAATTAAGGTAATTAAATAGAAAGTATAGTGATATTAGACTGCTGTAATAAATCTAATTAAATAGATTTAATGACACGTGTTCTTCAGCAGGGCTGCCAATAAATAGACCTGATGATATTTGTATCTATTTATCTTTATAATAGTTGTGTGTGTGTGTGTGTGTGTGTGTGTGTGTATATATATATATGTATATATATATATATATTTATGTATATATGGGGGGTATTTACTGTTTACTAATATATGATTAGTGTTAAATATGTGGGTTATCTCTAATGTTTATTATTAAGGTGTTCCTTCGTGGTCATTTCCACGCGCGTGTGAAAAGAAGACGCGCTGAGTTCACGGGATGACCGATGGATGTAAATGCTGGGTTTCATTTGTCACCCTGCAGTATTCCCACTGACAGCTGTCCGCGCACGTCGATCTGCTCCTGTGGATATTATGGGGTCGCTCTCCGACCACGGTCTCGGCTGCAAAGTCCACTTCGCATTTTGAGCGACGCCCCCAAATTCCGTGCAGAGTGTTTGCAGACCCTCCGGGACGGAGAGGTGGAGGAGGAATCGGCAGCTCCGCCGTCCATATACGCTACAATCACCACGCCATTAGTTCATGACTTCATCGTATTTGTGACAGGAGAGTTCGGGCCACATTTACAAGGTAAGGGGCGACGTTTTAACAACACTTGTGGTGGATTTTCGCTGTTTTGGTTTTGTCGCCTTTTCCTGCGCGTGGCGCCGTGTCGCAGCGACCACTCGGACTGTGGTCAGCTCGCCGTGGCGTCGGTCGAGCACCGTCTTCTTAGGTAACCTTAATTATGGTAAAATGATCGATCGGATCGACCCATCCGCTGGTTTGCGCGGTTGTCGTGTAACAACACACACGTCCCGTGTTTAATCACCGGAGTAGTTTTCTACAAACGTGGATCTGTGGAATATAGCCTGGTCTTTTTTTATCCACAGCAACCGCATCGTTGCGCACCTCGCTCCTCGTCGTCGATACCAGACAAAAGACAGCCTGTTTTTTCCGTCCACTGTATAGTCTTCCCCCTGTTCGGCTAAAGCTTCGGCTGGCAAACATAACAGCAGTCGTCAAAATGTATTTGAAAAGCGCGCTCCACATTTGACCTGCGCATATGCGCATATCTTTGCATATTGTTGTCGCTCTGTTATTGATTGCATTGATATACCGTGAAATTCTTAAAGGGATACTGCCTCCTGTATGCGGAAATCATTGGCATCGCATGCAGTCAGTGTGAAACAGCGTGTGTTCCTCTCTATTCAAACAGGCTTGTTTCTACATTTATATACATTTATGTTATATTTCTCCTAAAACACGATTCTCCACATTCTGATCCTCTGACAGTGTTTCGTGGCTCTGGATGAGATGTGTCTTCCACCCTCGTCTCCTCTGTTTACTCTCTTTCTGTATTCATCTCTCCAATATTTCTATTCTTACCCTTCCTCTCTTCATCCCCTCTTCATTTCCAGCTCTCCAGGACTCTGAGGCTGCTGCAGAGAATGGGAATAGGGACACAGGCCAAGGCTTGCCATTTTGGCTGAAGTAACAGCAGGACGGTTGTCAACCCCGCATCGGCTTCAATCCCCTTCTCCCTCACCGCTCCTCCCACACACACACACACACACACACACACACACACATAAGGACAGACACCCCCACACACAGCCACTGATATGTCCACCGCTGTAGACATCGCTGGCCCTTCCTCCTCAGATCAGGCCCACAGCAGCGCTAAAATCCCCAATGAGCCACTGAGACCCAGCCTTAAGCGCTCCAACCACCCCTACAGCCTCTCCCATTACATCTCCACCCCTTCCCCGGCAGTGGACGTCAAAGGCCTGATCCAGCCCTCCCCGGCCCAGCAGCGGGCCGCCCAGCCAGCACACACTAAGCCCCGCCGGGCCCCCTCCTGGCCCGACATGTGGGAGTCGCCCAGCGGGCTCCACCTGGCCCACGCCGCAGAGCTGCTGATGCGCGCCGGGCTGCTGGCTCTCACACCCGCCACCACAGAGCAGGCCGGCCTGGGCGCGCAGAGCAGCCAGCCGGCTAAAAGGGAGGCCGCGGAGGCAAAGGTGGGAAAGGTGGACGGGGAGGGAGGTGGATCCGGGCCTGAGGAGGAGGAAGAGGACTCTCCTGGATGTGGCACTGACTTCCAACCCTTCTTGGGCGCATGGTTCCCCTTCAGCCCCGCTCTGTTCCCCCTGGCAGGCTTCCAGATGGGGGGAGGCCACTGGAGGAGCGCGGCCATGGGAGCCGAGGGCATCGAGGGGCTGGTGGCCGAGGGCTACTCTCCCGGCTCTCTGGGCGGGGGCAGTGGAGGGAGAAGAAAGAGGAAGAGGTGCGGGGAGTGCGTACCTTGTCGGCGTCAGACGAACTGCGAACAGTGCAGCAGCTGCCGCAACCGCAAGAGAGGACACCAGATCTGTAAATACAGGAAGTGCGAGGAGCTGAAGAGGAAGCCAGGAGGTCCTGGGTTTGAGAGCAGAGTGTCTGGGTTTGATCTGAGGGGCTCCGACTTTACTTTGGGTCTGGCACAAGAGAGAAGCAGTGGGGTCTTGGAGGGATAGTAATGTATGTGGTGGCAGCATTTGTCAGAGGATCCTGGTTGGATGATTGTTGAGGAGCTGCGGTTGAATAAAAACACACAGGACACCATGTCAACACGCTCAGACTGTGGCTCAGAGATCTTCAGATCTTGTGTTTAGTGAGGAGCTGCAGCTCCGTTTAAGAATGTCCACACTCGTTCCCATCCTTTCTTTTGACAATCAGTGAATTGGAGTGGAGAGAAAGAAGGATACCAATGTGTGTCAATATTTAGATGACGACAAAAATGCTGTAAATAGACTGTAAATATCTGGAAAACATTATGTCTTTTTTTACATCCCTTTCCAGTTTGGATGTACTTGTGTTTCAACATAAAAAAAATGGAGCCAAATGTTTTGTTTCTAATGGGAAGTTTTGTTTCTGTTGTTCTGACGTCACTGCAACATAAGAAATGAATGAGTTCAGCCTAGGCTAAATTATTTCATGTGCAACTTGTACTGTATAGCTCTGTTTGCCCTTTTGAAATAAAATGAATTGGCCATGTGCACACGTCTACTGGCTGGGTTTATACATATGTATGTGTGTGTGTGCGTGTGTTCATATTTAATTGGGTTTATGTGTCTGTTAGCCTCCATGTTCCTGCTTGTACACAGTTACGCACACGCATGTCCGTGTGTGTGTGTGTGTGAGGTGGTGTGGATTATGAGTCACCTAATGGTGTGGCTGAGAGCCTTATCGCAACCCCACAGACACACACACACAAACACAAACACACCTACACGCTGCCTTGGCGAGTCCAGTGCATGCACTCGAACACACCTAACCTGACATGCACACACAATCACAAACAGTCGCTCCTGTATTCACCCACTGACGACATTTCCCTTTTTATATAGATCACACACACACACACACACACACACACACACACATTATAAACCAAATACACAGCCAGCTGGACTGAGGCTACAGGGTGGGTTTTTGCTTGTTGGCGTAACGATGGCTGATGTGATAAGACCTTCTTCCTCGGCGCCACACTCCAGGGGACCGCAGGGAAGACGTAACTATGGCAACGGCCGGCCCGAGGTGTCACGCTATAATTGGGCCACGGCTGCACTTCCTGTGTGCCTTCAGTCAGGGGGATCGCAGAGGGACTGTGCGTGTGTGTGTGTGTGCGCGCATCTGTGGGGGTTGTGTGTGTGTGTGTGTGTGTGTGTGTGTGCGTGCGTGCGTGTTTGTCAGGCAGGGAGAGAGAGGGAGAGAGAGAGAAAGCACAGCACGCCAACCAACGCAGGACGCTGCCAACTCATGGAGAAAAGCAGTGAGCTCCAACATCATGCGAGTGTGACGCTCCCACTGAATGAGAAACACAGAGTCTTTTAGTTAAAGTCCACAGTCTAGTGTTTCTTCATCTCCCAGACAAAGGGGGAATTTCAAATTCTTGGATCTGCAGCTTTTTTTTCTCCCCCCACTCTCTCTCTTCGGTGCCTTTCTAGTGATTTGGAGCTTAATCCCCCCTCCCTGTTCTCGTCACGCATGCACACACACACACACACACACACACACACACACACACACACCGGAAATCTGTGTCACCCGCTGCCCAGCAGGTCCAGTGACTCCCTGAACGCCTGCAGTCTGGCTCCACTGGCCTGCAAGATGGCAGGAGAGAAAGGGTGGAGGTGGGGGGCTGGTGGAGGGATTG
>JAVQJL010064291.1:0-22816 GCA_036024295.1 Nannoperca obscura | reverse complement strand
CTTGACCATCCTACAAGTACTTCTGTTGGAGCATACAGGTGCCTTTAGCTTAAGTGTAGCACAAAGAATAGAAATGGGCGAAACAGCAAGCCTGGCTTTGTCCAAAGGTAACAAAATCGATCTATCAGTACCTCTAAAACCTAGTAATTAACATGTTAATTGTCAACACTTTAAGGCTGACAGACAACCAGCAGAGACTCCAGGAAGTCCCCCCAACACATAATCCTGCACACCATAACTTGTTTTACAACTTGGTTTTTGCACAGATACTAGTTAATTAGTTATGTTAATCAATGAGCTTTAGAGGAGGAAGCTGGATTTTGTTATATTTGGACAGAACCACGCTTGCTGTTTTCATCTTTATGCTAAGCCAAGTTAAGTGCCTGCTGGCGGTAGCTTCATATTTACCTTACAGACATGAGAGTTGTATCAATTGTCTTCATTATAATTTTACTCTTGGCAAAAAAGCTATTTCCTTTCATCTTTAAATTATTCCTTAATCTCTGTTATTTTCCATGCCTTTGTGAATGTGTTTGCTGTCATAAATCTGAAAACCACACACAGTACGTGTAACTCTTAATTCTAATAAATGTCTCATAATACAGATTTTCAAGCACAAAACAAAAACATTTTCCAACTGTGAACCCTCTGATAATTCTATTTTCTACTGTACCTTATCAAAACCAAATACAAAGTCTCAAACCTGGCTTCAGTGTTTTATGCCAAAACTAGACTGTTCATTCCTTCATCAACATCAGTTGATGTGGCCTGTCTCAATCAATTATCCAGGTTTCACCACAGTGTGTCCTGTGCCTTTGTTCAGAGTGTGCAGGGTAATTACTGGCAGGACCTGCTTAAAGCTGTTATTTTCCAGATGGCAGGCAGGAAAGACTCAAGTGCTCAGTCCCACCATGTGCTCACACTGGAGTCTATACAGGGAGCACTTAGCCTTCAGATGGCATGGAGCTGCTATAGGCCTGGCTGAGCTGCAATGGGTCATGGTCAAAGTACTTTTGGCTGAGGAAGAAAAGCTTCAGATTCCAAGGATCCAGAAAGCAAACGCTCTGTAATCGAGAGAAAAGCCTTGCATCCAGACCCTTGTAGACCAGACATGGGGTTTGATTACAGATGGGCCAGTTTCCTGCAGCCACAGGGGCGAAATGTGGAGTTTAAGGGGCTGAATCCTGATTGGATGTGGAACAGATCTAAGGTTCAAAGCGTACAGCTGTGAGAAAGAGATGGAGTGAAAGGTCAACAGACTGAATTCGGTGGTTTGTGGAGCAACACTCAATGAGAGTAGACGATCAGCAGCTGCACAGTGACAGGGAGACTTACCAAGGCAAAGGTCTTCTCACCACACACAGGATGAGATACTATACAGCTGTCTATTTGCTGAAAAATGCACTAACAGTCTGGTCATTGTTGACAGCCCTTCATATTCATACATAGATATTACTTATTTCAATCTGTATCCAGATCCAGGTACATCTGAGTTTGTGAAGGTCAGAAATCATTTTCTGTCAAATAAAAAAGCAGCTCTAATGTATTGTAAAAAAAAAGATAATCATGATAAATCTGCCACTTGACTCAAAGGAATAGATTCATATTTTTGGAAAATATGCTTATTTACTTTCTATTTGAGGGTTAGATGAGAAGGTTGATCTCATTTTCACGTCTGTACGGTAAATATGAAGCTTCCATGAGCAGCCAGTTAGCTTAGCTTAGCATAAAAATATGGACAAAGAGCTTGCCTGGCTCTTTTCAAAGGAAACAAAATCCTCTTACCAACCCCTCTAAAGCTTACTTATTAACATTTTATATCCTATTTGTTTAATTCCTACAAAAACCAAAGAACAAAAAATGATACTTTGCAGTTTTACGGGGAGTTATGTGCCAGACAAGGCAGGCAGCTAGGGTTCAATAGTACATTTCAAACACAGAGGCAATTCAAAGTGCTTTACATAGACAAAAATTAAAATTAAAATTAAATAAAATGACAAAAAAGTATAATAGCTAAAGGCAGCTTCACACTGGAAGTTAGGTGCTGGCAGGTGAATACTATATGGCATAGCCAGGCTAGCTGTTTCCCCCTGTTTCCAGTCTTTATGCTAAGCTAAGCTTCATATTTACCGTATGAGAGCTGTGTCAATCTTCTCATCTAACTCTGGATATGAAAGAAAATAAGCATGTTTCCCAAAATGTTGAAATTTTCCTTTATGGCCACTCCAGCCATGACTTTGTATGGTAGCTGTGAGGATTTAAATGAGGCTTTGTCTTTTTTATTTCTATCTGCCTATTAGGAGAAAAGCAATTCAAGGGAGCGTTCCTTGTCTGGGTTGACTAGATGGTGATGGGCAGCTGTGAAAGGGAACACTTAACATCGGGAGAAACTGAGATGGAAAAGGATGTGTGACAAAGGCAGGCCACAAGAAAGCAAACAATCTCCTTGTAGACAGCAGCAGGCATTCCTTTGTAAGTAACCAGTGGAGAGCAATCCATCAAAAGTCAGTAACTGTCAATGGAGATAATCATGCTCTGTCAAAAAATGCTACTAATAATTTAAGATTACATTTAGCAAATAGTGTGAAATGCACTATATCTATCTATATCGTTCATATATCACATGAAAGGGATTTTAGGGCTTTTGTTCATTGGTCCAATGTCAAATTCAGTTGAAGTTAAAATAAGAAAGTAATTAAAATTTGAGTCATGCCAAACAACATTAATTTAATGATGTTCAAACAATCGTTCAAAAAATCATATACTTACATTTTCTTTCTAAAACACCCTGACAAAATCAGGACTGTGAGCTGACTGACACATTCCTCCACGTCCCGCTGAAAGGACTTAATTTAACTTTACTCACGTTTTACTCTGCCCCGAGTCAACTAGCTCCATCAGCCACAAAACTCAGAAGAACAAAACACCCAGACTGAGAAAAGAAAGACAAGTGAGGAGAATGGCACACAGAGAGACTGGGAGAAAAGGAGAAGTGGAGGAAGGGGGGAAATAGTCTTTTTAGGTTCAAAGGCAATTTTTCTCCCTTCCACTCATATCCATTAACTTTGTGCCACATTGGCCCCTGGGGGACTGGGAGTTGCTTGTCATTGGTGCCATTCACCTGTCAATCAGAACGTTACAGGATACGATGGGATCCATGCTGAGGAGCGGAAACCCCCAGCCAAGAGGCACATGGGATTAAGTCACCACCTGTTAATGCTGGCAACAAAACCACCTACGCTGTCTGACTAGTTCTGAAACTTCTTCTTCGGCCCAGCTGACCCAGAGGAATTTCCCCCACAAAGATTCTACATTAAGACACTCTGGTAGGGATTGTTCTTGGACGTTAGGGTGATCGGATGATGTAAAGACAGAAATGACACAGCTTCACTTTTGTGATAAGAAACAGTCATTAGGTCATTACTGTAATTGTTCTTGAGTAATACACCCAGCTACTGCAAATAACTGACCTCTGACCTTTCCAAAACAGCCCATACTGTAAAAACAGAAACCATTAGTGGAATGTAACTAAGTACATGTCAAGTACTTAGGTACTACAGTGTATACTTAAGATCTGTTGAAACTGTGGACAACTTTAAAAAGTAGGTGTGCTTGTAAAAGCAAGACCCATCTGTTTAGACTTGCCTTTGTGGCATTTTCTATTAATTTGTTAACTGTTATTCTGTTTTATATCTGTGTGTATGTTGGTGGACTAATTCATTTGTGAAGCACTTACTTCACTTACTTACTTACACAGTATGGAGGTGGTGCAGTTTAAGGTGCTTCACATGATTATTTCTATTTTATGTTGTTTTACACTTGTACCCCAGTACATTTCAGAGGTTAATATTTTATATTATACTTATATATAAAGAGAGATATTAAGTTTAAACCACCAAACACAATATAAAGCGTTCTACAGTAAAATTTAGAAGTACACTTATTTTTGATACTTTATGTGAATTTGCTGATAATACTGTACTTTAACTTAAGTAATATTTTGTATGTAGTATGTGCTTGTAGTGGAGTATTCTTACATTGTGGTCAGATCCTTCCACAACTTTCGGTCAAGTTTTTTAGCTTTTAATAAGCAGATGGAGTTTTTTCAGTTGTCGCGGAGATGGATCTGTTGACATGTGAGCTCAGTAGATGTAAATAATTCATCCATAGCACTTATGGGACTTCCTGTTGGTGCTGGCTAAAAAGTTAAGCATAAAAGTTCAAAGTTTGACAAAACAATCCCAACTCAAGATCCTAGAAGATACGTTACATCAGTGACCTGTACACGGACATTTATGGTTTGAAAATGTTATTGATTTTTGAAATCTTCTAATAAAAACCTAAGGTCAAACGAATACTCTGAAAAGACATTCCTAATGTATTCATTCCCAGTAACTCTATAGACACAAATCATATAATTAACTACCCCCCTCAAGCCCTCCATACCAGAACAAGGTATAGAATAACACGGAGGAGAGTAACTAGGGGCACTAGAGTGTTCTGAAACAGGAGACGGATTTCCGCAAGCAAATCCAGGTGGTCTGCTGTCCCACATCCTCTGTTTCTCATGAAAAGTCACTTTCTCTCTGAACCTCCTGAATTTATATGGAGGACATGAACTGTACTGGAACCAGTACTGGAACCAGACCCAGATTGATCTGCGATGTGACTCTGAATGTGATCTGAAGACAGCGCCTGGAGATGATGAAAATGCTGAGGACTCCTGCAGTGGTGGCAGAGTTGGTGACACTAAAGCATCCCACACTGCTGCCCTTACTCCAAATGTGCTGTTGTGTGTGTCTGCATGACATGTGGGAATTATTTCTAAGAAAGCACTTTGTAATTACGCAGTTAATCAATCAATCAATCGTTCAGCAATGAGCTCATGTAAATCACTTTCCCGTCCAAGGCTAGAATATTACTGTGAACACTGCTCTTTGTACAACCAGATTAACGCCCGGTAAGAATAACAGGACCGACGTGAATGTCCTTGCCCTGGCTGTAACCCGAGAGCCTCGAGGTGGTGCTGAGGGAACGCCAGGGGCCCCCTCTGTGTGAAAAGGGTCCTGTCAGGCTTGGCCTGAGACATACAGACCACTACTCACTCCATCCACAGCCCCTCACAGCAGGATCCAGCCATCTGGACTCATTTCTGCTCTGACAGGGTGGCTCTCAAGGCCCATCTGTATGAGGGCTACATTCACAGTGGGCTCCAGGAATGTGCTTGCCAGGGAGGGAGCTGAGCAGATTTAAGGGATGACGGCACAACGCAATATATCGTTTCACCCTATACACTGGAGCATGTCATTTCATCAACATCTGTATTTCATTTAAAGTTCCCTGGTCAATCTTGGGTTCAGTCAGTTCGGGTTTATGTACAAAAATAGGCCTCAAATCACTTCATTATTGCCTGTTGTTGAGTCGTTAAGCCTACAAACACATGCAAGACATGAAATACATTTTAGAAAACATCTCAAATATTTTTCTAATTCCCTTAAACTCTAACTCCTACAGTCCCAGGTTGTCATTTCATTGTTTTCATGGTTCTGCAGTAGATGAAAACAGATGATTATACAGATTTTTCTTGTGAGTTATTTGTGAATGTAGAAATGGGTTCAGGTCAGTTCCAGCCAGTGAGGTTTGTTGCATCTCACAGCCCCCTCTCCCCATATTTTGTCAGTCTATCCCATAAAGATGAAAATGCTGAAATCCTCTTTAAAGAGTTGTGTTAACCAGCTGAAATAACTGACTGACTTTCCATTCAGGGACTGGTTAAGAAAAGCCAAAGTTATCAATACTGTAGCCGAGCAGTACATCTAGACAGGACCTCACTGCATGCGTTACTGTCATTCCCGCGCCTGAAACGACAGATTGACCCTATTAGCTGTTTGGTTACTACAGCAACTAGTACTAAAACCCCAAAAGAGCCGACAGGTAGGGGTCAGAGGGCAAAAGCAGGTCACATAGCAGATAACCAATACATGTCCTTGCCTTTGGATTCTGGGTCTACTCATGGAGAGAGCATAGTGTTATTGTCTAATGCTTCGATTGGTTGTAAGATATTAATAAGAAGAATAAGAAGTTTTTTGTCTTCTTAGCTTGTTAATTCAGCAGAGACCCCTTCAATGGATCGTGCAACTACTTATCTGCAGAACCTCTGGACCACAATCAATTTTTTTTACAATTTATTGATATTTACAACTGCAGGCTTGATAGACTGTGAAAAGAATGCGTATTAATGACTTACTAACAATTGCAATAGACTTGATGGCTTATAAAAGATAAACACAGGCCAAGGAAATTTTTGACAACCTGGTAATGCAAACGTTGTTCCATTTAATGGCTTATAAATAATCTATATAGTTAATAATGTATTAACCATTAATAAAGACAACTAATAAACCCTTTATTAAGGGTGTCTAATTACACAAATTAAAGCTCTGGTACCAACGGAAAATTTGCAGGAATGCTAATTCTAGGATGCGACTGAACAGTTTTTTAGTTTATCAAAAACTGTGAAGAAGGTTTCTCTAATGACTTGGTGTGGAGAGAGGTGCCCATCTCAAGCGAGAGCTGCTGAGCGCAAAGAAAGTAAACGGTGTTTAGTTGTTGAGAACATCTTCAACACAGTATTAATAATTGATCACAAAAGAAAACTGCACCTCACCACCGTTGCTTTATCAGAAGAGAACCTGCACCAATGTGCCAATCTCCTGTGTTAAGTTTTCTCTGCACTGGGAGTTGAATGGGGCATATGTGTACATTGATTTACAACCTGGATAAGACCTGTGTCCTGTCCCCTTTGAGATCGTGATCAATAAGCTAATAATACACATTCATCTTCTATGCAGGCATCTGTCAGCCTTTTCACTGAAACCCCTTGTAATCACATCCCCAGGGCCAGTGTCTTATCAATGACAACGAAACTGAGGTGTTAATTGGGAGGACTGTGACACATCACCATGCGCTGTTTTTACTGTAGGCATCCCTGTATCTGTGTTACATTGTCATGGTTCTCTTGCAGTGCATGCATAAAGAAATGTCATGAACAACTGCGCCCAATATTACATAACCCTGCCTGGGGGATAAAATGGTATCAGAAACAACAGTGCATTGGAGGCAGATCCGATATGAACACTCCTCATGGTAAAACCTTTTGTTCTGCTGCCTTTTGCTATGAGCTTTCCAGCATATATCCATTCTTAATAGTTAGCTGGAGTGCAGGAGCATCGAGCTTTGTGCCCGCTGGACGTGGCAGTCCAAAACAAGCAGGCAGCGTCCCCCAGTGGTGTGTCGGGGAACAGAGTGGAATAACTGGTTGGAAAAAAGGGAAACTTGGTCAAAGAGGAATGCCTGTTAGTGGCGCTTACTTGCCCAATCAGCAGCTTTGGGGTTCCCCATTGGCTAAAAGGGATCTGTCAATCAAATCCTCCGGAGGGTGTTTTTCTGTGATCTCCTCAGTCTTGCTTTGGAGGTCGTGGAGTACAGATCCCCTCCGTGAAAACATGCACTTAACTTTAGTGAAAGTAGCGATACCACAGTATAAAAATGCCACATTGCAAATAAAAGTCCTGCATTCGGAATCTCCCTTAAGTAAAAGTATATTAATTAAAATCGTACTAAATAAAAGGTAGAAAAAGAAGAATAAAAGTAAAGGTTCTCAATAATATTATTATTATTAGCTGCATTTAATGTTGCCACGGTGGAGCAAATTTTAACTAATTATATATTGTTTGATCATTTCATCTAAAACAATATATAATGTTTTATGATGATCTTATGTTTTATATGAATAATCATTTGCTGGCTTACTACCGACTTTAGTGGTAAAATAATAAGGTATGTAATAAAGTAATAGAAGAATATTATTATTATTATTATTATTATCATCATCATCTGTCAAATAAATGTAATGGAATAATAGAAAATAAGTATAAATAGGAATAAAAATATAAAATGGAAATAAAGTAAAAAAGTAAGTGAAAAAAGTAAAGAATGTGTAGGCCTACTTTAAATGTAAATATAATATAATATAAATGGTGAAGCCCATGTATCTAATATCATTTGGATAAACTATTGATTATATTTCTACGTGTAGAGTTCTGATAAGGTTTAGTTTTTATTTTATTTTTGAATTTTTTTTCTCGTATGTAGCTTCCAAATAAATATTCGTCTTCATATTTGCTTCCACTGACAATAATCCCAAACACCAGTCTAGTATCCCACCAAGACACGCCAAGTGTAAACAGTCCCTTGCCATAACCAGCTGACGCCCATGGGTGGCAGGGCTGTTCCGGACCGCTGGACAGGGGGGGGGGGGAAATGGACGAGCGGACTGCTCTCTGATTGGTCGGCGGCGTGCGCGTCCCCGTCGTCTCCTCCCGGTTTTCCTGGCATGACCTTTTCCCTTGGCAACCACTTCCTCCGAGCATCCACGGCCATCTTTAATTTGAAATCATTCATGAAAAGTTGTTTCGCTCACGTAAACAACGCCGAGCAAAAACATTTGCGCACGAAGCGGGCATCGACGGCGCCGCGTGAATGTAGTTTCCAGCGACGGGCTCCGAACAGAGCAGAGCAGAGCAGCACCGCGGCAGGCTGTCCGCCGAGACTAAGTAAACACCGAAAGCGTACGTGCATGTTGTTCAGCGTGGCGCGCTGTGCGTCGGTCGGGCAGCGGTTCCTCTCGTGTTTCCAGGCTGCTGTTTGCGCGACAGTCTCTCGGCTAAACTGTCCGAATGAACTATACACGTGTGTAGATGCTAACGTGTTGCGTTTGGGGACTGAAAGAGTGGTGTGTTGTGCCCCCGACAGAAACGGCAGGGGGAGCGCTATGATAAGTGTACGGATCATTGTGTGAAGGGCACAGCAGCGTACTCGCCACTGCCATGTTCCCAAAACATCCCAGCAACAGGGAGACGAACGGGTTTATTCTGTGACTTCACTGCGGAGTGAAAATAAGACTCTGTGTTTTCCTTTAATCACATAAGCCCGTGATTGGCATGTCCGTAATAAAAGCGGGTTGTCATTAACGTGCTTCTCGTTCATGTTAGGATGAGAAAGAAGCAGACAGCCAAACAGAGGAAGACTGAGGAGACTACAGTTGTCCAGGAGTTTGTGGTGGAAAAAATAATTCGCCGTAGAGTCTTTAATGGAAGAGTGGAGTACTTTCTGAAGTGGAAAGGCTTCACTGAGTGAGTGAGATGTTGCATAATCAGCGATTTGCTTGCTTATTTGCGTATGTATTTAGTTTGCGCGTCCTTTTTAAAGTGTATCATCTCCTCCTTTTGTTGACGTATTTACAGTGCAGAAAACACCTGGGAACCCGAGGACAATCTGGACTGTCCTGAACTCATTGAAGAGTTCCTGAGAAACACTCATTTCTCAGAAGAGAATGAGGAGGAGGAGCAAACTGAAGAGTTCATTCCCAAAGAAGAAATGACAGAGCAGGAGACGGAAATTGTGAGTATGTGAGGAATTCAGTGGTGAGATGTCTGCAAGTTCATGCTGTTTCCATGTTATTCACAGAACTTCCGCACCTAAATCTGTAAAAGTCAGAAACAACAACATATTATTAGAATCCTCTACTTATAAATTTCAAAAGCTTTTTTTTTTTCTTAAAGTAAAAAGAAGCTATATTGGAGTCAAATAAAATCATATGACCGTGTTGGCAGAATTTCCCCTCCTATTTTTTGAGAGCTTTAAGGCTTATTATGAAACGTAATCGTCTGTGAAGGTGGTTAGTTTTGCAATGCCCCTGAAAGTGAAAGCAGTTCAATTTCACAATGTACAAGCAAGTACAGTGGAAAAAGAAGAAGAAAAATGAAATGAAAAAGCCACCACCAGGCTGTCTCATGATGCAGAACTTGTCTTTGTGTTTTTTCTAACTGCTGCACCGTTGTCCTTGTCACCCTCTTTGCAGTCCTTCATGCAGTCTCAGCAGCAGGCCCACACTGTGCAGAGCAACAGTGACGCCCTCGAGCCAAACGATGAGCAGTCAGACTCTAACCTCAGCACTTACCTCGAGCCTGAATGCATCATCGGCTCCACAGACAGACAGGGAGAGCTCATGTTCCTCGTCAAATGGTAACTCCGCTGCTTCCTCTTTTCTCTGTCCTTGAATAGATGCCAGGAGTTGGGTTTTTTATGAAGGTAAAAGCAGCAGTTGTTGACATTTGAAGCTGCTATCTACATGTTCAAACTGCAGCAAAGATGACGAAGCATCTAGTGTCAGGTTTTATCAGCTGTCTTTTATCTTGTTGTTGTAGTTATGCAGTGACAACGGTGTGTGTATATAGTCTCCTTTACAACCATGTAATGTGTATTACATTATATATACATATAATATATATTTACTAAGGAGACAAAGTTAGACGATAAAGCATTCCTCAGATTGGTAAATGATTATGGAGAGCCCTGAGCACTGTAAACGTGCTTTGCAGCTTTAAACGGGAACATCACCAATTTCACACGCAAGTGTCAGTTTATTAGTCACGGGAAGTGCCACTCACGCTGTGAAAACAGTTGAACAGTGTGTTTTGTGGCTCTGAAGGAGCTTTGTGAGGTTTGAAAAAAAGAACTCTTAGCTCGGGCTTGGAGCCTATGTTTTTTCTTTTACAGAAAGCTTGGAAAGATGTGGGCAGAGCATTTTAACACATGGCTGGTTTTGGTCCAAATTCCTGCTAATGAAAAGATGCTTTTAGTTGCATATGGAAAGTGGAGGATCTAGTGTTTTGGAGCTTGATACATATAAGACAAGGCACGTTTGTTTGTTTATTTATTAGCACCTTGCAAACACAGAGACAATTCAAAATGCTTTCCATAAGGCATAGAAATGTATAAGAACAATAAAATATAAGAAAAACCCCAAATAGAAGACGACAAAAATTATGTATCAGAAACACAAGTAAGGGGCTAAAAGTCTGGATACCTTGTCCTCTGGTTCTGTTATTTTGTCCCCAACTTTATGGAAATGCCGTACTTTGTACCTGTAAGTCAGAATAACTAATTTGATAATACAAAACTACACCAATCAGATACCAACTGTTCTTACCTACTACTTTCTAAACTGGCAGGCGTGTGTGTGTGTTGCTGCTGAAACATGTTACATACATTAAAAGTAGGAGGCCGCCATCTTAATAGCTTCCTTCTCCCCATGTGATTCCCCCACAGGAAGAACTCTGATGATGTGGCCCTGCTGCCAGCCCGTGAAGCCAGCGCCAGGTGTCCGCAGGTGGTCATCGACTTCTACGAACAGAAGCTGACGTGGCACTGTGGCGACGAGGAGCAGTGAAGAGTGTGTGCGTGTGTGCGTGCAGAGGTGAACTGATAAAACAGCTGTGCTCTCACCTGAAGCTTAGTCTAACCTCCATCGAGTGTCCTCCTCCAGCTGACATTAGAGGCACACTGTGTGAAATTATACGTCCCGCTGCAGGTAGAGTTTCAACTTCTGGCAGGTGCTCCACATCCTCAGCGGGGACGGATTTGAGGTGCTCAATGAGGTCTGTGGGCCTTTTTGTGGAGACTGCGGTGGAGACTAAAACTAACCTCTGTGTAGAGCAGCTGAATTGAGGTCAGACTAACCTGTAGCAGCTTTGGTCTTGTGTAAGCAGACACAATCACTGTGGACATGTTGTTTTTATTGTTGAATAGTAATTTAGCTGTTTAGCTACAAGGATCGTGGCTGTCCAGTCCGTACCTCCAGTCCATGTAGCTTGTAGTTAGAGCTGAAGATTGTAGACCTGTTGTTCGAATGTTTTGTTGTTTGAACTTGTATTGTGTGAGGTGTTTATAGCCACAGCTTTTACTGTGTCTCACTGTGTCTCTGTATGACCCCTGTGATTGATGTAAATGTTTTGAAAAAATTTTGCCCACGAGAAATTTCCCCAAGTTTCCAATCAGTTGGTAAGTACCAAATGTTCTCTTCTCCTCTGTATTGAATTTGGACAACAATATTGTTGAGTTTTTAAAAATATAAGTCCTGGCAGAATTACTCTAACGGTGATATTTCTAAAGGATAGCTTTTGAGATTTACGTACATTGAAAATAGCGTTTGTGCTGGCTAAATGTTAAATGTTGCACTTTTAGATATGAGACTGTCCAGTTATGCCGGGCATTGTCTTCCAGTAATTACACAGGTCCATGTCCATGATACCTGTATTCAGCACTGTCACTGTCCTGACTCAACATATCTCCCATGACTGTTATGGGGCACTCAGCTGAACCTTAAACCTCCTAAAACACACCTGCTACTGAATTACTGTAACTGTTGACCATGAATCTGTGAAGTCGCTGTGAATAAAGGAAACCTTTTGTGAAGCCTTTCTCTTGGAGTGTTGTTAATGTCACATTTGTCACATGAAAAATCACGAGGTAGGACAATCAATCAAACCAATGTTTCCACCAATCAGTTGAAAAACTAGCTATGCCATTGCATTTGTTTTGACTGATTCTAACAGACAGTCAATAAGCAATAAAGTGATGAGTACTAATAAATTGATCTATAGTCATGCAGGCACATGTCATGTCAGCTCTGCTGTGTAGTAATCAGCAGTTATGGGAATGTCCTTATCTCAGTCTTGTGACCTTTGCTCCTGGACAATATAAAAGTGGAAATAAAAGGCACTGGCCCGTGCTAGGCACAGCATTGTCTGGCTGACTTGACGTTACTGAGATTCAAATGAGAATTTTTGGATTATGAGAGAAGAAATGAAAAATGCTGTGAATCAGGTAGGTCTGCAGTTAACTTCTAATTTTGATTACATTAGTAAGAGGTTGCATAGTTACTAAAAAAAAGGCCTCTGAACTGTCACATGTTGAGTTCAGGAGCTTCAAGTTCTGGTACTGCCTTGTCCTGAGCAATAAAGGATATTTGTTGGGATTTTCCTATCCTCATTCTTGCAGTGTTGCTCATTGCACTTCCTCTATCTGACAATAAAAACTTCCCCTTTTTCACAAAGTGCATTAGTGTCTCTCCTGCCTTCTCCATGCAGCAGGTCATCAGTGTCTGGGTGCGGGACCCGCGGATACAAAAGAATGACTTTTGGCATGCCTACATAGACTATGAAATTTGTTTACATGTAAGTAAAATGATTAAATTATGTTTTAATCTCTGCAATTAAATAGTGGAGCCTACTGTAAGATGTGTCTCACACTTGTGTCCTGTTTTAGACCAACAGCGTGTTCTTCACCAAGAAGACCTCATGTGTGAGAAGGAGGTACAGTGAGTTTGTATGGCTCAGGCAGAAGCTACAAGCGAATTCAATGCTAATGTAAGTCAATTTACTGACAATTTGAGCAAAAACAATTCTTTCAGTTTGTTTAAAGTTAAAGGTAGTCTGCACTCCTGTCATTCTTAGGCTGTGTTTGTGTCTTTGGCAGGGTCCAGTTACCAGAGCTGCCCCCAAAGAACCCCTTCTTCAGCCTGAACAACGCCCAGCAGATCACTGAGCGGATGAAAGGGCTCCAGAAGTTTCTGGAACAGTAAGAATGACCTCACAGATCAATAATCGTGAACATTGAAATACTATATCACAAACATAACACAGCTGGTACATCACTGTTTCAGGAACACCAGGCCACATCATGCAATGTGGGTTTCACATCAACAAGAAATAGGACACCCTGTATTCAACTATCTACTTGGTTCATTGTCCCTTTTCTCCAGGATCCTCCAGAGCCCTCTGCTGTTGTCTGACAGCTGCCTGCATCTTTTCCTGCAGTCACAGCTCAGCGTGTCTAAAATGCAGGCCTGTGCCGCTGGAAGGACCCACTACTCTGTGGCCCAGGCGGTCCAGTGCTGTGGCCTGAGGCGATTCCACTCTGAAGAGGATCTGCAGAAGGACCTCAGCATGTCCTGTGACTCTGACTCAGACAGGTATCGTAATGTTCCACTTTCTCCAATCAAATCCACAAAAATGTAGCTTTTTCCTCTGAAACCCATCTGAACAGCCAAACGTCTATTAACTCTAATGATAGAGTTGTTTTTGTATTTGCTTTGTCAGCAGTAAGGCAAAATATGCTTTAAAGTATACACTCACTGATGTATTTTCTAGGACAGATAATATGAGAACTTCCTCTGCTTCACTCCCTAAATTATACAATTTAAATCACTTTCCATCCCCTTTTCTTGTCTCTGTGATTTCAGCTCAGAGTGTAGAGATCCAGAGCCTCGGATTAAGGATTTAGCAATAAACAAAGTGAAGAGCTCAGCTTCACTTGATCTCATGGGAACCAGCCAAGAGGAACCCCTTTGCGGCTCATCTGGTTCTACATGAAAAAATTTTCATCATATCGCTGGCAGAAACCTTTGAATCTGAGAGGAACATATTTGCCTGTTACCCTGTCACACAGCATTTTTGTCTACGAGGTTCCTCCTAATTATTTTACTCATAAAAGAGTCATAGTATATATTGTGTTCTCATTGAGGAATTTCAGTTTGAAACATGTACAGTAAATAGTAATAAAAATGTACCTTTTTTAGTACTTGGGAATGTTCTCTCTGCATGTCTATGAAGTTGTAGCAACAATTTACCTGAAGATGGCAGTGTTGTTACATCCATCTGTTTGTATAGGCCTATTCACTTATTCCATGAGCATATGCTCTAACTGTCCATATTTACTTCATAAACATGCTTAACAGAGAATCAATCATGAGTTATGGTCATTCACAAGGTCTATTTTGTCAGATATGTGCAGATGCAACACAGTGCAATGCAATATCTTCAGCAGTGACAGCCCGGTGTCTGTCTCTGTGGCTGAACTACCCCCCTCGTAATTAAGTGAAAGGTTTGAGAAGCTTGTCATCTGGTGGCCACTGTAGTGCTTAGCAGTATGACATGTAATAGGATCTCTGCAGAGTTTTCAGAAAGCCCCCCTGTCAGGTGTGCGGCTGGTAGGAGGTCCTGTGGGATCCCAATGGACTTGCTCCTGTCTGAGAGGGCTACCAGGTAGACAGCCTACGTTGCTCCCTGCTGAACAAAATGCCAGCTGCACTGACAAGTCACCTTTTCCTATCTGTCTCGCCCGCTTTGTCTTTATATCCGCCTGTTCATTACAGTCACGGCTCTCTGTGTGTGCTCAATACATACACGTGCTCCCACAGTGAGCAGTATCATGCTTGTGCAGAGGTAATGACCACTAAACAGAGTGACGGCAAACTGACATATCTGCACAGCTAATTAGATTAGCTTTGTCTCTCTGCTGTGGCTGTGATATTCATTATACATTCAGAGCAGACAATAGGCTGGTGTTGCAGGGAACAGAGAGGTGCAGCGGCGTCACCTCGGACCTGCTTTGCTCTGAGCAGGAGAACAGTTTGGACAGTGGGAAAGCCCACAAACTCAAATTGGGGGATGGGACGTCTACTATGAAGATGGGTGGGTGGATGTGTGTTCATGTGTGTCCACGTATGCGGTATATGCATGTGTCTTCTTTGTCAATGCTTAACAGTGAGGGGCAGCATTTCCCTGCACCTTCAAACACGTGCACTGAAGCTGTCAGTGCTGCAGATGCTTGCTTTAGCTGGATATGGAAAAGAGGTGTATGCCTCTAATACAACCAGAAAAACCACCCAGAATGTTGAAGTAAGGGCATTTTTACACAGATGTGTGAATGTGGAAAGCCATACTAGACAATCTCTTACTGATGAATTTCCATGAATTCAATATTAGCTTCTTGTGCAAATCTGACTTGTCTTCCTGCATAAAACATTCTCAGACCATCATTTTAGCAGTTTTATCAAAGAAGCAACTCACATGAGATCTATTTATTTATTTATTTATCACTTTACAATAATACTGTATGTCATTTTTCAATGACAACTGGAAATACAACACTAGCTGCTCCACTGTCTGCATTCACGCTGGCAGATGTGTCATGACAATGTCGCTTATATTCAGTTGTTCACATGGGAATTTTGGAGGAGTTCAATTCTACAATTAAAAACATATACATTGTGGGTATTTCATGAGCCAAATCAAGTGTTTTAGACTTAACATGTTTAGGATTGACTTGATTTACAATAAATAAATAAATAATTCTCCAGTATTCCTGGTGGTGTGGAGAAGGCTTTGAAGCATACTTTTCCCAATGTATGTGTGTGTGTGTGTGTGTGTGTGTGTGTGTGGTATTATTACTTGAAATGTGTATATTTAGTTTATATTCAGTTAACTGTTCATATATATATATATATATACAACATTTTAGCTAACATTTTATGAGAGTGGTAAGGGGTGTGTTGGGGAGATTCATGATTTGAGTATTTCTCAAATCCTGGCAACATTATAACCCTGGGGCAGCTAATGTAAGAGGTTGTTAAACATGCTCAAAATGTACAGTATGTCACACAATACAGAAGTGATTTTGTTGGGTTTTGGGTAGCTACAAAGACATTGCCTTGTCTGTTGTCTCACACATGCATATGTCAATGAGTTTCCACACACGGCTTAGCAACTGCTAACAGGTCTCTGTAACAAAGCCTTGTTTGCTGCTCATAGTCCAGTGGATTGAACATTTATTTTGCTGTTTTTAGTGTGACCTGTCCGGGAGCATTGACGGTCTGTGACTCTGGTCCACTGGCTGTTAACCTTGAGCCACTGTAGCTTGTCAGTGCAGCTCTGCTGCCATGACAACACTGACACATTTAAACCCATCAGAGCGATTGGCTAACAGCTTCCTGCTCCATGTTGCGTGACCAGAAGAGGTCAAATCATAGACTGTAAATAAAGTATATACAGTCTAAATGGTAAATTTTTTCCCCCTCGAGTTAAAATGGTTTGTTTCCCTATCTGAATCAAGGGTCTAAGGACAGAGGGTATCTATGCTGCACAGACTATAAAGCCCTTGAGGCAGATCTGTGATTTGTGATATTAGGTTAGGCCCAAATAAATCAAATTGACCTGACTTGACTTGAAATGGAGTGAAACACAGGGAGTGAGTGAAATCTGTGTTTTCAGGGTGGGTTTTAGCTAGATTTAACCACATTTATTCAGTAGATCAAGATCAAGTTAAACTAGCATTTTCTTTCAATATTTCCACAAATGCATTTGCTCAGTTTAATCAAATTAGTATGCTTATTGGTTGACATATAAAATAGAAGAAGATAAGATAAAGGAAAATGGCCCCTCTGGGAGATGCCCATCTGCCTCAGACAAAGTCAGCATGTCTTTCTGCTGCGACAGCTCTGTGATCTCACGCTTGACTTACTATTCCCTGTGTTGTGTAATTAACACAGAATCACAAAAAAGCTCAAATCCATTTTATGCGTTGGAAAGAACCAAATTGTAAAACTCAAATGTAACAATATGAAATCCCAATCAGGATTCGTTTACTGAGCAGAATGCACAGAGCCAAAAACAAATGGAAGTATTGAGGGAGATATGCTCCAGTAGAGGCAAATTACAGATAAATCAGAGGCTGCTCATGCATTTTAAGTGCCACATTATACAGAATCCATTAGTAGCAATAGGAGTTCAGCACCACTTCAGATATTAAATCTCTTTGCCTGCAACTCAGTGGATCCAGGATGAGTCAATATCAGAGAAGGCCAGCTGCACTGCCAATAGATAGGGGATGAGACCTAAAGGAATGATACACCAACAACAGCCACATGATAACGGCAGACAATCACATTCACGAGGGGGCAGATGAAGGAGCAAGGTAAATGATCTGGAAGCCTGGGGTTAATTGAATTGTTAATAACATACGCATCAGCTCTGAACATTTTTCAAGGTCTCCCACATCTCATGCCAATACTGAGCGCTGATTTACTGAGGGCCACAAAACTTTCCCAACCTGACAGCCAAAAAATGATTTTTTCAGACGTTACATCTGTCCTTGTAGCTGTGTCTGTGTGTGTGTGTGTGTGTGTGTGTGTGTGTGCTCAAAAGCCAAGCCTCTATCCTAACACCTGCCTCAATCTGGTGGAAAAATACTTTTTTCTCAAGGCTGAAACATGTTTCCTTGTCACCCATTTGCCACAGATGGAAATAAGCTGACTTAAGAACGATCCATCATTCATCAAACCCAACAACCTACCTTTCCTCGGTTCTGCATGGCTTATACCTGCCATTTCCCCTCCACATGCTGTCGCCTTTTGGTGCATGGATGTAGCAATTACTGGGAATGGGTGTGATCACTGTACCAAGGCGAGCAACAGCTTCTCATCAACAGGAATCAGGGCGGATCACCGTGGAAGCAGCTCCTCTGCCTCGAACACATGGGCCTGAGGGGGAAAAGGGAAGTCGAAGCCACTGCTTTAAAATTTCCTGAAATAATATGGTGTAAAATCAGATGTGTTTCCTTTGGAGCGTACAGCTGAAAACAGATGGAGGAGGAAGTGGATGTCTGCACTTGCCGTTTATATTTGTATATATTCACAAACAAAACACACATCATCACATGCATAGCGTACAAACAGGATCCAAAAGGTTGTAAATGAGCTCAGACAGGAGTGTAATAAATGAAGTGTTATAACATTTTGCTCATCCCTATATGATTTTGTGTCTTGGCACAAGGGAACAGCCCCTCTGTGTGTCACAAGATCGTGTGTGAATAACAACCCAGACAGACTGATGTCTTGTTAGAGATGAGGAACAAGAGAGGGAGCTCTTTGGTCAGACCCAGCTCCATGGATGGAGAGAGGCCTGGTGGTGGCAGTAACAGAGAGTGGAGAAACAAAGGGGGAAACATGGAGGGGTAGAGGGCACCGTCTCTTGAGGCCTCTGTGCTTCGCTGCCAGTGTGTGTAAATCAGCAGGCAGCTCACGGCTGCAATGAGGTAGAAAATAAAAAAAACATAAAAATGTCGAAGTGAAATAAGAGGCAAGGAGAAATCTTTTATGATAAGCCTAAATTCTCCTTACTCTGCAGTAGATCCACTGGCCGGCTCAGCTTGTCTTCTCCAGACACCGTCCATCATCCCAGTGTCTTCATATAGTCACAAATTACTCACATTACCCCACCTGCTATTCATGTAATACATATGTAATGAGTATCCTAAATTCACACCATTATCATTCATGGTATCTTAACAGAGCCAAGTCAAATTCATTAATATGTACATAAAATGATGAGGACTGCCAAACCAGAATGTCTGACATTTTGCAAATTTGGTTTAATACACATAAAGTCTTGGACAGACGTTTATCAACATTTTTAAACATGTGGTTTTGAAAATGTTTCATAATTTGAGCAGGAAGTTTATTCTTGACCTTTGCGAACAGAATATAAAACCAAAACAATTTAAACTCAATGGTCTGCTTATTAGCTTTTGGTGCTTTCAAACTGCTCCTCATGGTCTTCTTGGTTACATATATTTATTATGTTTATCACATTTATATTTTTGATCAACAGAAAAATATTCTTTAATGTCAAACTGAAAACAGATCTTTGTAACGTGATCTAAATGAATTAAAGATATAAAATACAAAAATACCTAAGTTGCCTAAGGACACACCTAAAATGGTGGAGCCAATAGGTTTAAAGTCACATAATTAGTTAAATGCAGCTCACCTGTTTGCCCTCAAGGACTTTCTGTATAAATACATCAGTATCATAACAAACCTACAAACAAAGGAGCAAGAAACTCCTCAAAAACATGATTGAAAAGCATAAAAGAGAGTAAAAGAGATTTTCACATTTCAAAAGGCAATTCCAACCTCTTTATATAATGTCAAATAGTGCGGCTTTCACCATTACTATTTCCAAGTAGGCTCAATTGCAGTGTCACAAAGAAAATTACATAAATGCCTCAATGAAAAGAAAACGAACTTGTACAGTTTCTAACACTGTCTGCAACAATGTATAATATGTTCCTCAAATGTATTAGTCAGTTGGAAACCAGTCAGCAGGAACTGCCAGCAATATTACAAGGCTAGCTTTCAACACTTAGAGTAAGTTTTTAAAATAACATGAGAGAAAGTCCAGAAAGCTAAGGAGGCCAAATCATCTCAGCTGCAAGTGAATCAGTCAAATCTGCTGAATGATTTACAGAATCTGAAGAGAAACAGACAAACTCTGCTGACAAAGAGGAACAACGGAACAGGGAATGGAAAAATACAGTATATAAAACTTTATGTATGTGGATGACAAATACTGCTACTTGGCACCCGATTGCAATGATTGCAGTGATGATTTGGACTAAGTTTAAATAATTTGTCATGATGTGAAGTAGTCATGATTTTAGAAATAGAGGCCTCAGTCCTCCAGTGCAACCCCTGCCTCCAACCCCCTTAGAAATGTCTGACTTTTCACCAGAAAGTGTGTGAGATTTTCTTTTCCCACATTTTGTGTATTAATTCAAGCATTAAAATATATACTCTGCTATTTTTAACTCCCAACACGATTGTCTGGATGTCTTGTCAAAGCTCTCCCCACAGAATTGTTTGATATGTTATTAGCCAATTCATGAAATTTGGAGGGTGAATCAGGCAATAACATGTGTAATTTCTGTGCAACTGTAGAATGTAAATTCCTCTGGTTGTTTAAACCCCTGATATTCCCTGAAATTATACTGAGCATGTTACCTTGGTGTCCACGGCCGTGATGAGGTATGTTATTCTGTCCACTCCCTCTGCGTGGTCACTCTGTATTGACGAGCAGCTCCACGTGCACCCTGGGCACTAAATTAGCTTGGGTTAGCTTGGCAGGCCTTGTGCTTGGACACATACCAAAGCTGACATTAAGTGGGAGTGATGGCAGCAATCAGCTATCCAGTGACTCAGTTGGCTCATCAAACTCCTTTAACTAAACCATCATACCTTTACTTCCTCTGCTGTGGTGCTGTCTTACAAAAAAGCTTCTATATTAAGAGCTGACATATGAAATGGGACCTACACCTGAATGTGGGGTCAATACAACCAGGGGCATCTAACTCTGTGGGGGGTAGAAGAGGAAAAGAGAAGGAACGAGAGATAGAAGTGATCAGTTTGCACAGGCTGCAGGCAGTCAGCTGCAGTGAGGTGTAAAGAGGTACAATGTGGAGAGGGTTGTAATTACAGTTAGAGCATCTCTGGCATCTCTGACCTTCCCTGATTACAAACTATCCTCCCGGACCATCTAGGGTCATTACTTACCTCACTAACTAGTAGAATAAATCAGGGGCAGGGCACTAATCTGATATTAGAGCCACAGTCAGAGTAAACAGGGCCAGAGTACGGAGGCCGGATCCCTGTAAATAATCTGTGATGAGATGGAGCAGGAGAGAGGCGTGGGAGATGTTTATAGCAGGTGGACAAACACCTGTCACTTTCATAAGCTTGATTTATTCTGAATGATATGTCAGCACATAGCTCTACCCAGCCTGACAGCCTGGACCTCTAACCCCACACTCTGGAACATGAGACCTGTTTGTAACAGCGATGCATACAGTTAAGTGAGAGAGATGACGAGAGCCCCTCTGCGGCAGCAGCACCTCCATCAGCATAAAATATCAGATAGGACATGATGGTGTGGTGATGGTAGCACACTCTAGGGGGTTGTAGGTGATGTTTTCAAGGCCAGGATCTGGACTTTCAGACGATGGAGCCACATGGGTCTCCCCTCCAGCTCCTGAGATATACAGGTCTTTGGGTCATCACTGTCTGCAGATCGCAGGAGGCAATTAAGAAGGACAGGCACTGATAACACGTGAGAGAGGTGGGTATGGTGCTTGTAATAAATGACCCGTCAAGACCCATATTTACTGGCCTGCCACTAACCCTGGTCTGCAGCTCATAATAGTACGCCTTAGATATTGACAAATCACTGAAAGGAATGAAAATCCGAAACCTAAAATCCCCAAAATATGAATTTTTAGAGCAGCCTGTCGTGATCTTCGTAAGCTTTCACTTTAAACACACCCTGTCTTCTCACAATGTCATAAGGCAGCTGTGGAAACCTTAATTTGTCAGCTGCCGTGAGTTATGTTAGCAGAAACTGACCTCAATTAAGAGTGACTTGCATTTAAAAAGTGTCTATTTCAGATTTTAAGATTTAGACCAGTGGGGAGAGGCTTTAATGGAATGCTGACAGAGGGCCAGTTGGAGAGGTAATACATTTCCTGCAAAATGCCAGGGGATACCACATAAATAAGGCAGTGTTATTCCTGACAGAAACTCTCTATGAAGCTGTGGTGTGATCTACGGTGGAGTGACCCGGTTAAAGAGCAGCAGAAACAGCTGACAGCTTGATCAAGATTACCTCTCTAAAGTGGTATAGATCAAGTCTTTAGCCTTCTCACCAACACCAGGGGTGATGGTATAAAATGGTGATGGCACATGATACTCAACGAGGATGAGCAGCTATCACTGTGCTGTGAGCACGGGGGTATATTAGTGAACTGATACTGTCCTTAGAGATATGCATTAACAGAGGATGAACATGAAATTATTGCCTACTGGAAATGAGAAACGTCTGATATAGTTGTTAGGCTGTGCAGGAATTAACACACCTGAGCACTAAATTGTCACTATAAAATGACTGAATGTATTCTGTCCTGAAGCGAAATTTGTTTTATATTTCCATCATCTTTCTCAGCAAATCTAATTTTATTTATTATTACTCAGCAGCTCAATCTATATATATTTGGCCGAAAAAAGTGCATCTTTATGGTTGCAAGTATTAATTAGTGATATTCTGGTATCATTAGTATAATTTAGTGCTCACTAGATTAATGGCACAGTGGCATTTATCTATGAAACATTATATCTTGATGTTAAATTGCAATAAAAGAACCTGTATATTCTGCAAATATGGCTGTCCAAATCTAACGAAGGGGGTGGGGGGGGGGGGGTAGTTGACATCCATTAAGGAAATCCTTTATTAGCACATAAAAATGA
>JAVQJL010064290.1:0-10194 GCA_036024295.1 Nannoperca obscura | reverse complement strand
CAGTGACACACACACACACACACACACACACACACACACACACACACACACACACACACACACACAGTGTAGTACTTGATGTCCCTAAGCTTTCTGATTAAATGTTATAGCATGATGTGATTATTATGTTTTTATCATAGAATAGCTCAGATTGAATAACTTAAGACATATTCACTTATTTTAGCGAAGTATTGCCCAGTGACAGAACCTCTTAATGGAGGTATACTACTCCATCAAGGTATTGTGTTGATGCCACTGTAGGTGTTTTGGTATATGATCTGATTTAGTTGCTGTAGATGGTCATAGTACATAACACTAGATGGATGTCAAACATTATGAGTCAGTGTCATTTTGTGGGCTCTCTCCCATCCATCATGGACCTCTGCACTGCATCCGCTGTGTAACCACCATTGTTGCCATTCTTGACTCTTCCTACCCCTCCCCATCAATGAAAAATGTATCAGATTTTTAAACCATCTAAAATCCAGTCCAGTCTGTGTTTGTTCTCCTGTGTGACCAGTCATAACCAACTGAGATCACTGCCAGTGGAGGTGTGTACTCTGAAAAACCTCCGTAGCCTCACACTCCAGCAGAACCTGCTTGAGAGCCTGCCAGAGGTACTGGAACAACTGGAGTACCTGACTGAACTGGTAAATGTACATAGATATATACTTCCACCGGGCTCTTTTTACTGTGTTGTGTGGCTGATGAAGGTGTCCTCTTGGTTGTGATTGATTGAAGGACCTGTCTAACAACCACCTGAAGGGCCTGCCCTCTAGCCTGGGCCGTCTCACCTGTCTACAGAAACTGAATCTATGTCACAACAAGCTCAGCTGTCTGCCTGACAGCCTGGCCCAGCTCACAAGTAAGTGCAGCTATACTGCATGTCAGCTTTTCAGCTTCTTTACATGGCCACTTTTCACACTGGATGTATCGTAAATGATCCGATAGTGGCCTTTATTTATCTCAACAGTAGGAAGCACCAGGCTTATATTATACATGCTCCTGTTCGAGCAGCACATTTGCTGGTAAGACTGTTTGCTCATAACGTCTTCCATGTTTACCTATCTTTTACACTGTTGTAAATAATTCTGCATTTCTGCATTTTTGTTCAAATGAATGCGGGATGCATTTTGTCGCAGGTCAGTCGGCTTCAAATAATATGCTTCAAACAAACTGTTCGGTATGACGTGTCATCTTGAATTATTGCTTATTTTACTATCTCCATCACCTGCTGCTCTTTGATTATCAGCTGATAGAGATTCAATAGGCTGATTTGAGATGAAGTGGATGAGATCAGACGGGAGCAGCAGGGGGCGCTGTGACAAACAGCAGCAGTCAAGTCAGACAGGTTCCAGCAGCCTTCAACAAATTTACAGGAAGTCCCAGAAACATTTACATCCTGTTACACAAATGTAACCGGCATACATTGTACATTGGGGCCGGCTAGCTCAGTCGGTAGAGCATGAGTCTCTTAATCCCAGGTGGGTTCACACCCCAGGTCTGGGGACTCCAGAGTTTGGAAGTCGCTTTTGGATAAATGTAATGTAATCTAATGTAATGTAATGTGTGGCGATCGCCGGTGATGGCAGGCCTGGCTCATCTTAAATGAGCCTAATGTCTTACTTGCCGCCTGCACTCCATTTCACTGGGTTTCCCCGCCCTTGCTGCTACGTAACAACAGCATGCCGGCACGCCCAAATAGAGCTCAGAAAACGGGCACACTTCTGAAAAGTGCAGTATTTTTCTCTATGAAAAAAATCTTTCATAAAACCTTGACTTGCTGCCTAGCCCTGTAAGAGTGTGTTTGACTGAGTTCTGAATTGGTTTGACAGATGTTAAGCTGCTGGACTGCAGCAATAACCAGTTGACTGAAGCTCCTGCCAACCTATCAGAGATGCTTGCTCTGGAGCAGCTCTACCTGAGACACAACAAGCTCCGCTTGCTCCCAAAGCTCCATGCACCCATGCTCAAGGTAACTATAGCAACATGAGGTTTGCCTGGTCTAAAGCTAATCTGAGGTGTGAATCATGCTGGTAGCGTTACATTTTCTGATTCTTCTGCGTGTTGTTGATATATTCGGCTCTTGGAGGCTCTGTGTTATTGATTAAAGAGGTACAGCAGACTAGGTGTGCTGTCAAAGTTGGCAGCAAACTGAAAATTGATTCTTACAATTTATAGAAATTAGTTTGGCCATTTGTTAAGGCATTGGGGGTAATGTCAAATAAATAAAGTTGCATTGCAAATGTAATTTAAATAATCTGTTTGTTTAATTAATGAATTTACTTAAATGTGTATTTTACAAGCTTGTCGTGATTAATTGATTATTGATCATTAACATGGCCAATTAAGGAATTCGTATCCTTATTTAAGGTAAGGAAATGTCAGAACTTAAATATTGTTTATTAGGGCTGTCAACGTTAACGTGTTAACGCTTTAGATTAGTCTGGGAATATTAACGTGATTAAAAGATTTTACGCTAATTAATCGTATTACCAAGTTTGACCCCAACTTCCTCCCATAATTCCAGCAAAAACTTTTACCTGACTGAATTACTAAAAGTTGCGGTGAACGCAGATAACACGATGACTGAGGAGACATTCGCCAGTGTACTGAACGGCAAATTTCGTTTTAAAAAGCTTCCAAATGGAGGTTTAGATAAAACCAAAGCTGTGGGCACATATTGCAGTGATGAAGCACAACAAGTCTGAAGTACCATCTACGAGCAAAGCACATCTTTCCCGATGTTAGCAAAGATGGTAAGACTGAGACAGGACCAAGCCGTGTACATCAGACTACACTGGCAGAGTGCAGCCAGGGTAAGTCTGTGAACAAAGACAACAACTAACTCATTAATTTGGGTGAGATGGTACTTTGCAAACAATTCACAGGCAAGCTGTTTACGTTCTCTTTGTAGCAGACGTTACTTTGTACCTGTTCTTTATGTCGTTGTCTGCTAATTAAGTCTGCATTCATTATGGCTATACCAAGCACTCCAGAGACTTTACTCTGCAAATTAAGAGATTCTAATTCAGAAATCATCAGAACTAAGCTGAGATGTTATAATAAAGTAAAAAGAACGGATTCCTCTAACCAGTTTTTCATGCATCTCCCCCACACAAAAAAGTATTTTAAACGTGTGTGTGTGTGTGTGTGTGTGTGTGTGTGTGTTGTGTGTGTCTGCAGGAGTTGTATGTTGGGAACAACCAGATTGAGCAGTTGGAGAAAGAGCAGTTGGCCTGCCTGAAGACAGTGTCTCTTCTAGAACTCAGAGACAACAAAATCAAAACCCTCCCTGAACAGATCACCTTACTGAGCACGCTCACACGCCTCGACCTCACCAACAATGACATTACCACGTAGGTCACTGGCATCATGACACCATGACCTGCTATAGCAGTTAACTTTTTGTCCCATGAGCCCAATGAAACATCTAGCTAGTAACAAATGTAAGCAAGTCTCAACACCAGTTCACACTTTCATCATTCACTGCTCACACAGATTTCACCAGGTGGATTCTAGAAGTGACTACATTTATGTACACATGTACTCCTACACTATTTTATATTTTGTAATTATCTTCTTTTAAATCTTTCTGGATGTTACGTGATCACACTAAATCATTTCAGTTTGATGGAACATGTAGGCATGCAGGCACACTGTTGGTGTGAGCTAATAGCTCACATTGTTGAGTCTTCTACATCAAATGTTTGCAACAATGACAGAAAATATTGACCACTGCATACTGTCAGTACTCCGTCATCACCTGAGTTTCAGGTATTTTCATGGAGCTATCTGTGTCAGTCTTCCAGCGTCTCTTAGCCTGCTGCCTGATCTGAAGGTGCTGCTGTTGGAGGGAAACCCTCTGCGAGGAATCAGGAGGGACCTGCTCACTGTAGGTGACACACCGAGGACACACAGCATGCACAGTAGAACAGACTGGAGAAGGAAGGAAGATAATGCAGTGGTAGTCCAGCCTGTACAAATGCTGAATCGCAGTATTAGCAAACAATTAATTCACTGTTACACACAGTAGTTAAACACAGTTGAGTTACAGAGAATGATGAGGGCTAATAGACTAGACAGATTACTGTATCACAGAAAGACTTTCAATCAATATTCAATAATCATATGCCAGTCAAGACTGTGGTCTTCTAGGAAATGCTCCTTTATACAGCTGCTTATTTAGAAGGAAAGTTACTCTTTAAAATGCTTTGCTCTTTGCCATGAATCACATCGATACAGTGATACTTTGTACATTGCATTTTAGTCGATGCAAAGCAGAAATTCTAACTAAATAAATTCTAAGAATTTATGTAATTTCAGTGACCTGTTTCCATGTAAAACCTTCAAATCAGCTGGCCATGTTCACTCACTGCTTCACTACAACATTCATGATAGTATTCTAACTGCTCACACCCCTCTTCTGTTGTCCTCATCACAGAAAGGAACCAATGAGCTTCTGAAATATTTAAGAGGAAGAATTAAAGGTACAGTTCACTTGAAACAGATTTGATCACTGAACCTACCAGGGCTGAAACGGTTCCTTCACAGTGCTGTTTACCTCCATTGACTCAGTAACTCTGTGTGAGCCACATCAAAGACAAATTTCTGTTGCCTTGCGATGGACAATAAAGTTTTTCTGATTCTGATTTTAATTGTTAAGATCACAAACCCAAAAACAGAATGATTTCTTGTCCCCACATTGGTCCATCAGTGTTTATCAGTTTCCCAGAGAATAAGTGCAGCATGTGTGCCAACAGCAACAACAGAAACATGCATTTCTTAACTTATCTTAATTATCTAAACATGGAAGTTAATTATTGAACTTGTAATCGGTATGATTATTTCACGTCCACCAACTAGCTGTTTCAGGGCTTAACCGCATCTCAGGGTCTTCATCAGTAAGTGCAAGGGAGGTCCCTATTGGTTGGCACTCAGGGCCAACAGGTACAAGAAGTAGATGATGAGAACACCAACCAGACTTTTAACTGGGATGCGCGTCGCGCAGTCAACAGGGACTGCCAGAAGCATCAGAGAACATCTAATCAGAGTCTAAGTCACAGAGAGTCAGTACTTACTGCAAACCATTCAGCACCTTAAGATCTCTGCTGGTATATATGACAGGACGACAGCTCTCCGTGAACACCAGACCGAAACTGCTTACAGCATCCACTGGGTAAAGGTCACTGGGCCAGGAACCCATGTACCACCTGTTTTCATGTGACTGAAGTTCTACACTTAGGTCATGTGATGACACCTAAAGCTGTAGTGTGAAATTTAAAGTTCTAAAAAAGCTAGTAAGTGGACCTGAAGTTGAGATTAAATCTTGATGTATCTTGATATATATTGAGTGTATATTCCAGCTCTGACAAAAGTAGTGAGAACTTTTGAAATATATTTGATCATTTTCTCAGCTCAGAGAGAAGCCACCAGCTGACCTATCTCAAATCCACCTGAACAGAAATTTACAAGATCCATTACATTTCTTCAATTAATCAAATGTTAATATTTTAATTATAGGGAATATAAATAGGGGGAGGAGTTAAGTGTGTGTGTGTTCGTGTTGTTTGCAGAGGAGCCTGAGAGAGCAGATGAAGGACAAACAGCTATGACGTTACCCAGCCAGGCCAGGGTCAACGTACATAACATTAAAACTCTCAAGTTATTGGTGTACAGGTTAGTAATACACACATGTGTCTGTATTTCCCAAAAACAAAGTCAAGAAAAAATGTGTCACTCAGTGACAAATCTGCTAACGCGTTTCAACACGAAGCCTTCATCAGAGCAGGGTTATGTACTTTGTTGTAATATAATCACAGTAGTTGTACTTGTGTTAACACTAGCTTCTTATACAGCTGTCATCTTGGTTTCGTCACATACAGTGTTGAAGCAGGACAGTGAATTTCAGTTTTAAAGGAGCATCAAGAAATATTTAACCACCAGGGGGGGGCACTGGCTGTAACATCCATCCATCCATCTCCTACAGTGAGTGTCCTGTTCAGGGTCATGGGATTGATCCTGCTGCATACAGGTTATACTGTGTAAACTCCCAGGTTAGACCAACATATTTGGAAGTGAAAACAAAGGTGAATGACAAACTGTCTGATGTAACTAGAGCCATCAGAAATATGTCATGTTCATTACACCAGAGAACTCTGTCAACGTTATTTTAACTCTGTAAAATGTTATTTATTTATTTCTTAGTTTACAATACCAGGTTATAAAAAGGGTTATCCAAAATGTTTGTTTGGTATGTGATTATGGGGACACACACACACACACACAAATATTGGCCAGTATCGGACATCAGTGTCGACCTCAAAAATCCAGTATCCAGAAGGCCTTCCTGCTTCAGCTTTGACCTGCTGTATTTTCTGTAGCTGTGTGCACAGTTTTCCTGTGTGATGAGGAGTTTTTAGTGACAGGGTTGGAGTTTGACCTCCAAAAAAAGTGGTTTCATCTGTAGAAACCGTTTGTGTCTCATCATCTCAAGGCTTGAGAGACTGATTATTGTTAGTTGTAACTTTGTGTGTGTTTAGCGAGAAGCAGGCCGGGAGTATTCCAGTTGAGCTGTTCGATGCTGCAGTAGATCAAGGTGTTACCACTGTTAACTTCAGCAAGAACCAGCTGACCTCCATACCTCTCAGGTTTGCACACACAAGACACCGCCATACACACAGCCAATCATGGTGTGATGAAGATCAAACATTTGTTTCACAACAGAAGGCCATTTGAGCACAGATGATTGGCAGACTAACCACACGTGTGTTTTGTGTGCAGACTGGTGGAGTTCCAATCCTCAGTGTCAGAGATCAATCTGGGTTTCAACAGACTGAGCTGCTGTTCTCCTGACATCTGCAAGTTACTGCAGCTGATGCATATCGACCTCAGGTACACAGACACACACACAGATTAAAAGTGTATTTCCAATTTAAGGCTCTATAGAACTCAGTTATGCATATTGGCATTGTACAAACAGACCATCGGCCTCCCTACATTTTTAGCTGTTATTTATCTATTTATTTATGTCTGCTGCTCGCACTTTGAATATCCAGCAAAATTCTTGACATACAGCATATTGGCAAATATAAATGAAACGAGTCCCAACCTAATGTTATGTCTTTCTTCATTTTTAACTGTGCTTGGGTGCTGTCACATTGTATAAAACAGGCAGCAGAATTCTATATTGGAATTAATAAATAGATTTTATTGGATATAAGAGGATCTACAGAGTTGGTTAGAGTAGTGAGAAGTGGGAGTGACGTAAGAGTATCATGATTCTCTCATCATTAATGGTGCCATGGAGATAAACAAATAAAAAAAACATCACTTGATCTTATTAATTATTAAGCCATTTCAAAACATTTACTTAAAGAAGACAAGTCGTTACTTTAACAGATAAATGCAGCCAGCAATGTGACAGATTCTGTGTGTGAACAGGGCTTGGGAACAGATAGGAATAGGATGTTAAAATGGAACCAGTAAAGGGGTTAATATTGTATTTATGTCCTGCCTTTTTTCTTTCAGGAACAACCAGCTGAGTTATTTACCATCTGAAATGAAGAACTTAACTAAACTGAGCTCCATTATCCTTAATTACAACAGGTGTGTGAGTTTTACTGGTGACACGCAGCATATCAGCTGTCCTATAATGCGGGAAGAATTGGGTAAAACAGCTGATGCCTGCAGCCCCGATAATAGATCAGTTGTGACATCTTGGTGTCAGCATGTGACTCAGAAATCACACTTAAAGATGATTAACAAGTATTTATTATTGGGGTCAATAAAAACAGATGCTCTGCTGATATTACGGGACAGAAAGGACACATTGTTTGAGAGTGTGTAGGAAAAAATCTAATGTATGATTTCCACCACAAGAGGCCTCCATATTTTCCCTGATATTAACTTGGAACAGAAAAGTGTTGATAGGTTCACTAATGTTTCGTATTAAACACACATCTAATCATTTAAATCTTTGGAATAAGTATGAATAACTATAGAGCTGCAGTTGCTGTTACTCCTTTCCATGGGTACTTTCTCTAAACTACAATATAGTAATAATATTCCTAATACAATAATGCTGTTTTCACAGTAGCCTGTTTGTTTGGTCAGCGGATCTGATGGGGAAGGGAAAAGAACAAGCAGTCCAGTAAAAAGAACTACACCGAATAAAGCTGTTGTTCCATGCTCCTCCCCTCCTCTCTCCTAACCTCTGAGGGATTGGACTATCCTTCATGATTCATTCATTCATTTCCTGGGTCACAGGCCTGGGGAGCAAGGATGGGAGGATGCAGAATTAAATGAATGGAAAGTACTTATAGTGAATCAGCCAGCTTGACTGTCTCCTACACGTTGTACACTCAAAGTCTGTACTGATCACAGGTTCAAGTCCTTCCCTGAAGTCCTCTATCAGATAGTTTCCTTGGAGACGGTGTTGCTTGGTAACAACCAGGTGGCCGGGGTGGACCCCTGTCGTCTGATGAAGTTGGTTCATCTGTCAACACTGGATCTGTCAAACAATGACCTGCTGAACATCCCTCCTGAACTGGGCCTGTGTTCCAGCCTCAGGTACAGAGCACACCTGAGCAAACAAACAAACAAAAGTCTGCACACTGTCCTGTCTCCCGACATGTCTGAACTCCTACCAGCTCCTGTCTCAGCATTTTCCCTCTGCGATGTTCATTGCATTCTAGGAGTCACAATATGATCTTGAAATGTAACAGTTCAGTTGGTAATTCCTTAAGTTTCCCTACAGAAATCTACATTAAAAATTCAGCTGTTTTTAGGTGCAACAAGTCCCTAATTTATTTGTGTTTATTCAGTTTTAAGTTTAAAAAGACTGGTGACAATTTGATTTTTATTTTTATTTTATCTGGGTGAAATCCTGTAAACTAAAGTGTGCGTTTTCCCGCAGGTGTCTCAGCCTGGACGGAAATCCTTTCCGCACACCCAGAACAGCCATCGTGGCCAAAGGAACGGATGCTGTGTTGGAGTACCTCCGCAGCCGCATACCTACATGACCCCTGACTTCAGCTGAGACAGGTCTGGCTGAGACCATCATGATCAACACAGATCTTTTTGGGGCTTGCAATTCCTTGTTTGTTTTGGGATCAGTGTTGACATTTAAATGCATCAGTAACAACCTGATTGTTCTTGATCTTTATTTTACACAAGTCTACAATTCCAAATCCACAGTTGCCATCAGACAATCTGCTTTTCTTCTGAAGTTATTAAACAATGAAAATCTGAATTTCAGTGTTGCTGCAGTGATCTGGTTTTTGTTAGATGGATGTGTTGAATGTCTGAATGTCATGAATATTTCTGAACAATTCGATTCAAACAAGTGTGACTGAAAAGAACCAATGACAAAGACACTTTGTTTAATAAAGTTGTTAAAAATGATAAGTAGTGGTGTGAATGTGTGCAGTAGCAACAGATCATGGCCCAGTTTGAGCTCTGTAAGAAGTACTTTTCATAAACGCAGTCACAAAGTGCTTCTCCAAATGCAAGCCCATTAAAACAACATAGTTTTAAGTAGCTATAAAACCAGCTTTACCCTTCAAGGAATAGCAAAATCAATACGGGAATATCAAAAACAAATGGAAAAAGAATAAGGAAAAATAAAGGTATAATTTATATTTTATTTGTATTGTTATTTATATTTATATTTGTCTTTGTTTATGGCAATCCTATGATTCTATGGGGTTCTAGCTGAATCAGGATGGAGGTACACTTACGTAGCTGCTTAGGAGGTAGCTGTGTATGCATACACTAAAGCATTTTAGTAGTCTGTCCTTCCTGTTTGGTGAAGTGACTTGTGGTTTGCTGACCTTTTTTTACTACTCATCCAATGTTTGAATCATATTGACTCAGTTCCACAACATGGTTCATGTGCCAGCTGCTCCTCTGTCTTTGTTTATTGACCTATATATACAGTGGCATGCAAATGTTTGGGCACCCCTGATCATTTTCAAGATTTTCCTTTATAAATCATTGGTTGTTTGGATCAGCAATTTCAGTTAAATGTATCATATAGCAGACAAACACAGTGATATTTGAGAAGTGAAATGAGGTTTATAGGATTTACAGAAAGTTTGCAATAATTACTTAAACAAAAGTAGGCAGGTGCATAAATTTAGGCACCCTTGTTGTTTTATTGATTTGAATACCTTTAGCATTAATTATTGGAAC
>JAVQJL010064288.1:0-10845 GCA_036024295.1 Nannoperca obscura | reverse complement strand
TACATCACGCAGTACTCCCTTGTTAGAAACACCAGCTAGAAGACTGCTGCCACCGGTGTAAAGTTTTCACTGTTATACTTTAGATAGAAAGCTAGGTTTTGTGTTTATGTTTTTGGTTTAGAAAATAGGGTCTAGCTTAGCCTGGTTTTGTTGTGTTAATTTAACTTCTTTTGGCAGAGTCTTCCCCCGCCCCCCCCCATCCCCCCCACCCCCACCCCACTTCGTATGATTTGTATTTGTTTTGTGTAAATTACCGTAAAATTGATCAGCCCTGGGCTCAGATACTGTGTTGTTTTTATTGTTGCCAGCACTTTCCCGACAACTATGGAAAGTGGACGTAACAGTTGGCGAGAGTAGTGTTTCCTTATCTATTATCTAACGCAGACCCTTACACAACATCTATACCCAGCACCTCACTCAAAGACAAACCCAACATAGACCTTGTTTGGCTCAGGATTGGACTTTATTTCAGCTGTACTTGACTCTGCTATCAGAATATGTATCTGCACTTCCAAATGTGTGTGGTTTACCAAAAATGAAACTGATGAGTAATATTATTTGGTGCTATTTTGGTACTAGTTTAAGTCCTGAAAGGTGCACTGTAGGATGATGTTGGTGAATTCTGAACAACAGGAAACCTTTGACACACAGAAGCTTTTCAAAACTAGCATCCACTGCCAGGGTGTAGAAAATATCTTCAGCCAGAGAGGTCAGCCTGACGCTCCTTGTTCCTGCGTACCTCAGCGGCGTGGACCTCCTATAAAGTAAAGTGATGAACTGTCAGATACACAAGAAGCGAAACTTAATGAAAAGAATGACGGAAGGATGTTTATCTTTGAAGACCAGAAACATGTTGCAACATTACAGAAACATTATGCAAGGTTACAGAATACAGGATACACAATCCTTGTGTTTTCACTCCTCACATTAGATCCTGTTTGCATTCAGAGAGTTCTGTTCCTGGCTTTCAGTGTTTTAGGATGTATGATATATAAAGTTAGTTAGGCTTTCGTAGGTGAGGAGGTTTCATGAAATGTCTAGTTTAAGATCTTCACTTTATAACCCCAACAACATACACTACGTGTCTTTTTTCTGTTGTCATAAAAACTGGCAGTCACTCTAGTTTACAACCACCAGGAATACTTACATCATATACTGTATGTAAAGTTTTAGGGAAATAAAGCTACCTGTTTTTCCAAAGTGGAACACTGAGAGCCACTCAGAGTAACTCAGTTGCATTGTGTGTATTCATTTTTTGGGCATTTTCATGTCATATAATTGATAATTGATCTGTTTCACAGATGACATGTCAGGAAAGGAACAGGTAATAATGAAATGAATGATGGCTGAACTCCATCCAGCCACTTCAGTTTCAGGGACTTGGTATTGTGTATGCTGTCATGCTGTCATAGCTTACAGGAACAAAGCCATCGTTAACGTTGTTGATAACACCTGCACTTTTACTATTAAATCAAAATGTCTGCTGCTGTGTTATAGAAGTCTTAGCCATTAAGGCACAATCCATGATGGAAATGTAACCAAAGAGTCAACTGTACCATTTAAATTCCATTGTTTTATTATTACTATATTATTAAATTACTTTGAATAAGGTTTATTGAGGTTCCTAACTTCTAATATGACCCACAGGAGCGTTTCCTAAATTAGCGCCCCTACTGTTGGCAGGAGATATGACTCCAAAAACTACAATCATAGGCGTCATGGTAGCAATAATAAACATATGGTTAACGTTGTGGCGCGGTCACAGTTTGGTTAGGTGTAAGCACCAAAACTAAAAATCTAGATTTGGGTTAAAATAAGTACATTAGTAAGTCAAGTTAAAGTTAAAAGTCAAGGTTGAATTTTGAATTCACATGGGACACAAACGGCAGCCTCCTGGGTGAAAGTCCTGTGTTGTTTGACCCATACATCCATCCTGACTTCCTCTCAACTTTGTCGCTCTTTAAAATATCCTCACCAGACTTCAACACCAGTCTCGTTAAAACTTAGAATGTATCTAGTTAAAATAAGGTTTCTGTCCCATTTGTGCTGGTGTCACTGTATTTTTCATACCTGCAATCAGATTATGTAGGTTTGTGTTGGTTGTGTGACTGTATAAAATAAAGCCTTGCTTTATTTATTTTATAAGGCCTTGCAAGGTCTCCCTGGATTCACAACTGATCACAGAATGGGAAGACTTGCCTTCTCACGCAGCCGTTGTTTGAGAGCATTGAGGTGGGCCTCCCGGTTTTCCTTGCTGACCTCCATCTTTTGGTTGAGCTTCTCCTCTGTCTTCTTGCTAAAGATGCTGTTCTCCTCGTGTGCCTTGTGGAGAACCTCCTGCACACGCTCCCTCTTCTCTGCCAGCTGCTTCTGCAACAGGGCCTCCTGGGACTACAGTGGGGGGAGGGGGGCAGACAAAGAGTGTAGCGTCACCATAAGGATGGCAGTGATTATGGCATTTGGTAGGGATTCAGGAACAGAAACAAAAGACTGACCTCAAGACTTGCTGAGTCTCACGACAGTTCTAAAGGTTCTATCAATAAAATATTTACTGCCCAGTGGCACACAATAATACATCTGAAGGGAAAAAGGCATTTAACACTATGACTCATGCTGTTTTGAAATACAACTGCCATCCACTGAATCACTCAACTATTATGTGTTCTAATGACTTTATTACCCTTTGGACTGGAGAGAGAAAACAACAGGATTGACTTGTACTGCTTGTTTACAGCAAAGTCTGTTTGGTGCCATTTATTGCCTCACTGTGAATGTTGTGTCATAAGCCATTTCTGGACAGCCTGTTTCAGTTGCCAATCTGTATAAAACATAAGAACACAGGATGGGGAGGGTGCATTGGAAAATTGGTGTGTAAAATGAGGAAAAATGCAGAACACACCCTATAAATTATGTTTAAATCCTATATTCTTTCTTTCTTGTATTTGCACTGGTCACTCCAGTCTTGTTTTTTTGTTGACATCCACTAATCCATTAATCAGTCTGAGGGCATATTGCAGCAGAACACTGCACATGAAAGACAGCAGATCTTAGAAGGAGGAGCTGGATGGGAGAACACGCCCAGCATTCATTCCTTTAGAGCAGGATTACAGTTGCTTCAGAAACATATCTTGAGGTGAAGAGGTGGCAAAATGTTGCTCAGTGTTGCCCTGCCAACCACTGTACATTCACAAACCTGTTCAGCATCATTGTCTGAGCTGTACTAGGAATTGAGCGCTGCTTTACATTTTAACGTATGATTACTTAACGCATCATTTGGGCGGACTCAAGTCAAAACATAGCAAAGTGTAGTATAACCTTACAACTGCTACACATCCAAAACAACCAACGAAAAAGAATATTAAAACTTGAAGAAAAATGTGCTAAGCTTTGGTATTCAGAATGAAAATGTTTTGGCTGTGACAGATATGGTCATGGTTACACCACTGCACAATAAGTTCTCAAGTCTATTGCAAGCATTCTAAAGAGTGTGAACTCTGTTGAAGATGTTTTGAGTAAAACAAATAGATCCAACAATGGAGTGTGGTCTGGTTTCTACAGCACTTTATTTAACACAACTATTCAGATATGTTAAGGGAATAGTTCATAATGAGAAACATGCGTATTAGACTCCATATTATGGTCAAAGGGACTGAGAATGGAAAGTTAAAGAAGTAACTAAGCATTTTGGGAAATACGCTTATTTGCTTGAGATGAGAAGATGGATATCAATCTCATGTGTGTGGGTTAAACTTCACATTACGGAGTGTCTACACATGTGTCTAACCTTGTAGTCATATCATATGAATTGTTTCCTTTTATGTATTTGAAGCTATTTATTAATAAATGACATCAGATACAAACTGTGTGTAGCTCCTTTTAAATGAGTGAAATTGATCGTGAAAGTGTTAATATTGGATTTTATGTAGAGTAACTGCCTTTTGCTGCCATTTGACCCTTTTCATCAAGACAACCTGACATCTCTCCGGAGTTACAATTACGAGGCTGACATGAAGAGTTTTTCAGACTTGTTTGCTTATCATTTTGATAACAATATGATGTCCCGAGTCAGGACATGGTCATTGCCGGAATCCATCTTACGACAACTTACGAGCTCAATGTGGCTCAATGCAGATGCATTTTCTTTAACTAAATAAAATAAAATAAAAAGATTACCAGTGGTCATGAGACTATGATGAGCTATCAGCTTACCTTCCTCCTCTCCTCAGCGGCCTCCAGCCTCTTCTGGAGTTCCTCCAGGGACACCTCCCTCTTCGGGGGAGAGGGCAGCGGCTGAAGCTGGCTTTTGTCCCCGGACAGGTCGGCATCCTTCAGGATCACCTCAAAAGACTGGCCGGACACTCGCTTGTTCAAGCCCTTCACCTCCAGGTCTGACACAGCCAGAATCCAGTCCACACACCAACAGCAAAACACAAGTTAGTAAGCTGTCTATCAGGTGAAAGTTCTGTCTTTCTTTCTTTCTTGTTTGCTTTCTCTGATATCAGAGTGATGGGGGATACATCGCATGACTGTGTCTTAGCATTGTTATATAAAATACAGTACTTGGGGGTGCTTTGGTGGCTTAAAGGTTTAAGGTGCTGACCATGAACATTCCTGGTTCACGTCCAGCAGGCATGTCATTCCCAATCTCAATCTCCCCTTACTTCCAAAGGTATCTCTACTTTTGACTATTGAATAAAGGCATAACAATGAGAAATATCCAAGTAGGTTTGTTTAATATATGAATGTTCACATCATATCTTGTAAAATGAATTCTGAGAGCACAGAATGCTGTACGGCTGTTACAGAAAGTGAATAGTCTATTACTGCAGTTTACTTGCATGACCTAATTATCAGGTTTTTTTGCATGTTAACATTTGCTAGTTCCAGGGACTTTGTTCAAGAGGGATAGCTTATCTACTGCTACCATGGCAATGATTTGGCCTTTTTAATGTCTTTCTCTGTAAACTTGCATCAGTTACTTGAGTTTTTGTTTTTTAAGAGCAGCTATAAATAAAGGCGTTAGATACTTAGTTTACCACCCAAAAGCAGCTCCCAAAGTGTGACCACTACGGTTTATTTCCATAACACCTTAAATATATCTCAGATAATGTTATATTTATTTTTGTGTGTGGGATGTACCATACGGACTTTTTATGATCAATGTGTACTACCTGAAACAGAAGTTAACACCAAGTTATAAATAACTGAATGTGCACAGACGTAAATCAAACAGCACAGTTTAATTGTTCATTATGTAATCTATAGACACAATGAGCCCTGTCTGTGCTATGGTACAAAGGTAAGATCTGTAAGAGGTGAAGCTAAGGCCTTAAAGATGGCCGACACATGAGACGCACAGTTATTCAGACAGGCAGTCAGTCAGACAGACAGACGGACAGGCTGACCTCCATACTGATAGAGGCTGTTGGGGTGGGGTTGTGTGTAGAAGCAGGAGCAGAGCAGTGACAGCATGGACATCTCCTTGATCTTGTCTGTGTAGGCTGTTACAGAGACAGAAAAGAAAAGAAATGTTACATCTGAAATGGTCTGTGGGGAATTTGGATGTGCTAATAAAACAACACCACACAAAAACAGCAGAAATTATTGAAATGTGTTTTTTCAACACAAAAACTATTTGTGCATATAGTAAACAGGTCCCAGGTCTGGTTTGCATACTTTCCACTTGTAGGTTTCTAGTAGTAGCGAAGATATGCAACGAAATGTCCAAATATACAAAAATAACAGTGGTGAGACAGTGGTGTTCCAATGCCAAGCCCATTCATTTCTATATCAGGACACCTTGGATGTCAACCAGTTCTCAAGTTTGTTTGTAGTCAGTTGAACTCATGGATAGGACCTGTGAAAGTTAACAGCTAACATTGATTTAGTATGTTGGTTAAATTGTTGACCAGAACTATGTTTGATGTATATTGTATATTGTTTGTAACAAGTTATAGAGCTTAGTTACAGTGACATCATCAGTGAGACATGAGCACATATGGGAGGTAAACAAACAAGAATGACTGAGAAATACACAACATTATAACTGTAAATATATGGTTCAAGGAAGCTACCTAGCAGTAGCTTATTTAAAACATATATTTACATTTATAGGTTACTGTATAGTATTTGTTAATGTTTGTGTTCTAAGGTGGTGACAAACTTTCTGTCCGTACAGAAAAACGTCTTTACTACTTTGAAATTAGACACAAATTCATCTAAAGCCCATATGTCCCAGTTTTCAACAAACACTTAAACGCAGCAGGCATTTGTGTATGTGTGGAGCTGGAGACGTGAACTGAGTCAAAAGTGTAAGTTAAATGTAACCTGATTGGAGCATATTAGACAATCTGTGCACATACATTTAACAATCTGTAAATAAATACAAAAAAATGCCACTTATATTTTTAGACATTTGTATACACAGGACCCTTTTTGAAAGTGAAAATGATCAGATCTATGAAGCTCAAGATAAAAATCTATACATAAAACATTTATTCAGGTTGCACCTGCTGGGGTTGTCATACTTGGTGACCTCACACAAAGTAATTATTATCATAGCCCCACCCACTTCAATCTGAGCAAAGGTTTCATCAGCCAAAATAACTGAAAACAGCAGGGCCTTTAAATAGTGACAGAATATACATAACCTCAATCAACCTTTTAAGCTCATTTTTTAAACCAGCTAATATGTGGCTTAGAATTTGTTTATGAGTACACTCAACATAAAGATGACCTACAAAAACTACAAAGTCAACTCAAAGTTATAGATCTCCTCAGAGAAGTTACCACGTAACGCATTGAAAGAACATGAACAGGACTGTTGAAGCTGAATAATCGGGACGCTTGAACACAAGAGACTATTATGAAGTGTTAAAATGATTGATAACAATAATCTGATATGTGATCAATAAATATAGTGATGCTTTAAGTTTAATAGGCTCAGGTAAAAAGGAGTTGTGTGAAAAGTGGATGTGAGATCAGCTGTGATTGCTTGAAGGGCACAGAAAAGAGGAAGTGAAAATGTGTGTGTGTGTGTGTGCTCAGAATACACACATAAAAGGCTGACTCTTAGTAGGTCAAGATTAGGGCAATGTCTGACAAACAGATGAAGCAATACCAAATATAGATGCTTAAATGTGTATGAGGAGATGAATGTCAAATATGGGTCCAAATATGTACAGGAGGACATGTAAGGGAAGATGACTAATCATTAAGAAATGGTTTTAGAGAAGCAGCCGGGCCAACTAGATAGGAAAAAGGAAAAGTCAGAGGTGTCAAGCCTCAGAGCTGTGCGAGTGATGCAGGATGCGGAGCGCAAAGGAGAACTTTGAGACTGTACTGATTAGAGATTCATTATAAGATGAGAGTAGATTGATTACATTTTGATTTAATTTTGATTTGTGATTTGAAACGCTGTAGCTACCAATACCTGCAATAAATACAAATATAAATGAAGTAAAAGTATTCTTTCCCTGTTATTAAGCCTTCTCATGAAAGTAAAACAGTTAAGCCTATGTGTGTACACCATCTGCACGGTTCTTAAACGTTATTCCACATTGATCCACTAGTTTCAAAATATACCCTGGGTGTTTCTTAGCCATAAGCCATCAAACCCCAAACCTAGCAATTCACCAAGTGCACAGATCTATAAGAGGAAAGCTGCCATTAACGGGCGTGGCTGATCACACACCCGAGCAACTCAAGGCTACTCAGCCGGGTGGAGTTATCAGAGGCAGCAGGGTAAGCGACCGGATGGAGGCAGTGAGAAGCTAGGCGAGTTTCCTCAACACCAGCTTAAATATCTTTACAATTTATAATAGGGTGAGATCCCATAGAACTAAAGATCGGACCCTTTAAGAGAGCTGGTCCAGTGGAGTCCTGTAACAAGGGCTTTAACTGGGATCTAACACCATCTATCTATCTATCATTTAAGGTGTTGTGTGGTGTTGTGACTAAGTGTACAGTGGATCAGTGCCTCTGAGTTACTTACAGATCAGATTTCCATACAGGTTCCTCCACAGAGCCTTTTCATTGGGTATCTCTCTTTCCAGATAACATGCCATACTTGTTATTTGGAGCAATCTAAACAATGGGTACTCTGTTGAAGTAGAAACTCTCGAAACTCATGACAGCTGCTCATGTGTTTGGATATTACTGGCTAATGCTGTGCTGAGGTATTATTAGGTCAAACTTTTATTTTAGCAGACATTAAAAGTCTTGAAATGTGAAGTGCTAAAGAGGTGCAGAAGTGCAGACTTCATAATGTGAGTCTTCAGGTCATCATCAGTGCTTATTAGAGAACAGAGCAGGGCAACACATCACAAATAATGCACTCTGAAACAAAAAGTAGCCAAAGAGAGCACCCTGATGAAAATCATGCTGATTGGCTGGTGGTGGCTATACGTTTTGGACAATAGCTAAATCCTGTCTGGGAACATTAGGGCCTTGTACAAGGATGGTTGGTTCAAAATGTCAAAGGATTCAGGTGCAATACCACCAGCTTATGGCAATTTAAATTGAAGCTGCATCTGTAGTGAAATGTAAGCACATTTTGCCAGATTGCTTGGAGTTGATATGTAAAGCAGTTATGCATTGAACTGAAGTATTATGGCAGTTTATGCTGAATATTCGGTACCTACAAGACTTAATCAAACAAATGTAGGAAACAGTATTGTTCTGGCTGCCATTGTATTCTGTTGTGTGAAAATATATTCTGTTTTCAATACATAACTCTTTGACTTTTGACAGGTTTGTATGTGTGTCTATCTGAGGAAGAGTGTACGCAAACACAGTAGGTGTCAATCAGAACAAAAAAGTGTTTGGACCTGTGGCTCACAGCTCCCTCCCAGAGACAGCTGATGACCGCACGCCATATAAGCAGCCAAGATGGCACCCAAGGCTGCATCTCCCTCTCTTGCCAAATGAATGATGTTGGTTCAGACACATGCTCATTACAGAAAGCAACAACAGACCTGTGCGAAGTGAGGTGATGAGGTCAATGTTTCCTAAACGCTCCGTTTTATGTCCACACAGGTGTTTTCAAAAATCTCTGTTGTAGATAGACAGATAGACATACATACAGAGAGACAGACATAAAGCTTATGTGTGCTCTAACATGTATTCTCCAGTGTCTTGTGTTATTTTAGGTAGTCTATGTGCCCTACTGGTAAAAAGACCTCGTGTATTTAATTAATATGATGAGCCAAACCTGCTATGACTACCAACTCTACTACATCCAAAAGTAAACTACATCAGCTCCTCACTATCCTGCACCAGGTGACGCTGCTCCTGAGTTCATTATCATGTTTGTGTCCTTTGTCATATAATACAGGGTGATAAGAAAAACAAACAATCAACAGGTCATTGTGGAGTTGTGACGTGACGTGTTCTGCACAACATGATTGGTTAATTGTGTGCGAAAGCTCAGACAAATCGACCTTGTTCCAAAAGTACTCAAAAACAAAAGTTTAAAAAAATACACTGAGGTGCCTTCAAAACCTTAAAAGTCCATTTGTGTGTGGACAAGAAGCCAAAACGTAGAGGAAAATATTTGTTTTCTAAAATATCTGTATACTTGATCTCGAGTGCCACCAACAGGTTGACATTTCTGGTTTATAGTGACATATCTTGACAGCTATTGCATGGATGCTGGATGGATGTCCATACAATTTGGTATTTGGCGCCCAGAGAATGAATTTGAATGACTTTGGGACTCAGCAGATATCTCAACATCTGGATAACAAGATGGGTCAGCATAAAATTTGTACAAACATACTACTGACTTAGGTGATCCTGTGCCCTTTTTCTCTAGATTCACCATGATTTTGACATTTGTGGCTTTGACTGATATATATATATATATATATATATATATATAACCTACAAAACTACTGCTATTTATGTTTGGGGCTAATTAGTTGATGTTAGCAGGATATGCTAAACTAAGATAATTATTATTGCTGCTAAACATCAGTATGTTAGAATTGTCATTTTGAGCATGTTGCCATGCCAACGTGAGCATTTAGCACAAAACACCGCTGTCAGTTAGTACAGCCTCTCGGAGCTGCTAGCATGGACTCCCAGCTAAGTCAAAACTAGCTGTCTTGTGTAAATCATTTAACGCGCCCTTTGGACATGAGTATATGCCAAATGAACGTGATGTAATGTAATCCTCTGTCATACCCAACAACCTTGTGTCACATGAGGAGTTGTCTGAGTGGGGAAACACTTGTCTGTTAAACACAGGCTTAAGAGGATCATAAAAAATGATCATAACTGCACAAGTGAAAATAAAATAAAGAAGAATAACTAATTTTATAAAAATGTCTACCTCATAAATATTGTTTGTATTCTGACACATAAGTCATTTGGTTTGCTATGCTGCACTGTGCAGAGGAAATGATGAAGGATTAAAGTGCATTCACAGTGGTGTGTCTTAAATCACTTTGAATTACTCCTGTTCACTAGTGGAGAGGCTTCACATTCATATTCTTTCACATAAAACATCAGAGAAATTCTGGACTAGATTTAGAAGGCACATAAAATAGCTACCACTCCATCCTTGGTTTGAACCTTGAATCCGGTGTTTATTGTACTTCTTGGTAATCATCAACTATCAGATAAAGGCAAAAATTTTATCATAATGATCCAGGAAATAATGACGGCTGAACCTGTTCCCTATGTTGACCTTAAATAACAGGCCTGGTTCTAGACTGCTTTGATTGGGGGGGCGCAGTAAAACATGCTGCTGTGCTGAGTTTTGTTTGGAGGTGAACCTGGATGTTAACATCGCAGTGGTTCCTTCAACAAAAGTCTAATGGGATTCAAACTCTGTGGCCAACA
>JAVQJL010064276.1:0-12185 GCA_036024295.1 Nannoperca obscura | reverse complement strand
GTGAGACTATCGTTTCAGCTTTGCGAGCCTTCTCGAACGCTTCCGGCGGCGGCTGCCGCGCGCCCGGACCGCCGCCCGCCTCGACCGCAGCACGCCCCGACCTGCGCACGTTGGCGAGGGCCCTTCAACGCTGCTTGCAGCTTTAATTTATTTATTAAGTTTCAAGTGTCATAGCAAAGGGTCTGAAAACTTATGTGAATGTGACATTTCACTTTATTCTTTCATACTTAAAATCCTGTTTTCACTTTGTCATGATGGAGCATTGAGTGTAGATTGATGAGGGAAAACATGAATTTAAAAGGTTTTAGCATAAGGCTGCAACATAACAAAAAGTGATAAAAGTGAAAGGGTCATACTTTGAATGCACTGTGTATACAATGAACCCACCTGTGTGTGACTCGGACGATGGGACTGAACATGTCAGTGAAGTTTCCTGTGGACACAGGATACATTACCTTTTCTTTCATGGCAACGTGCATAACTTTACATATTTATATTATCATATACTATGACTATAACCAGAAGAGACTCTAGGTCCTAAAGTGTTGTGTGTTTTAGCTGACTTGGCTTTCTGTGTGTAGTCATCCTCCCAGGTTCTGTATGAGGGAAGCACTGGAACAGACTGCCAAAGTCTCATACTACAGCTTCCTAATGAGCCTGGCTAAACATGAGACCATCAACCAAGCTATTGGTACGTTTAACCTCCTACTCACAAAGTCTTGTTAAAACCACACATGTTGTATTAATTGTGTACAAGTGTAAACTGGTTTGGTTCAGATTTCATACATTACTTCTACACTCACCGGCCACTTTATTAGGTACACTTGTTCAACTGCTCGTTAACGCAAATTTCTAATCAGCCAATCACATAGCAGCAACTCAATGCATTCACACACGTAGACAGGGTCAAGACGATCTGCTGAAGTTCAAAGCGAGCATCAGAATGGGGAAGAAGTGACTTTGAACGCGGCATGGTTGTTGGTGCCAGACAGCTGCTCTGAGTATTCCAGAAACTGCAGATCTACTGTCTACTATCTGCTTTCTTTGCTACAAACAGCACGGATAATGAGAGCACTGATACTGAACCAAACAACCAATGTTCTGCAAAAGCCAAAACGATAAGCTAAAAGAAGCTGATTTGGCAAGAATTCTCTAGGTTCAGTATAAATGACGCATTTCACACTACACAGAATACCCGGGTGGAATACAAATGTAGGCAATATTCATTAATACTGCTTTATAAACTTGAATCTTCTTTCTGCAGGAGCTCTACCCAGCAAGGCAGACTTGCTCATTGATCCAGAGATGGACCAGGAACTGGACAAATTGTGAGAGCGAGCGACATTTGAACATGCTTTCCTTTTTCTTTCCTTTAGCTGTGCTGTTTTCATTTAGTTGTCGTCATCTCGTTCCTTTATTTACCGTTTATTTCCACACATCTTTGTTTTCTTTGTTGCTTTTTTTGTCCTAGAATTGCCCAGATCTCAGTGAGTCCTGGCAGCAACAGCAGTGGCAGTGCAGTGGGGGGGCTTAAGGAGGTACAGAGGAAGGCCTCCCCCAGGAGGAACATCCACCACAGGAGAAAGATGGAGGTGGAAAGCGACGGCTCCACCGAAGAGACAGACTCCTCTGAGAACTGACCTCTGACCTTGCACCACTTTGTGACATGTCACCTTCCATGCAGGTCACACTGTGTATGGTGCTCAACAAAACGTCCTTCCCAATATTTGCTAGGTAAACCCACAGACTGGTAGTGGATGAATGCACATCAGTGCAAGAGAACACTACTCCCTGTGACAGAATCTGCACAGTCAGAATCATCCTCAATGCAGGGCAGCACTCTAGAGTCATTGTTGAAGCAACATACTGTTCTTTATATGTTGTTTGGATCTTGATGATGTGCACATCCCACGTGGGCATCATCTCTCCAAACTAAATACTGGTTGGTGGTAATGTTATTTCTTTTGCTGGTGTATAACCGAGCTGAATATCAGCAACAAAAACTTGTCGTGATGGAGAAGCCTCTAAAAGACCATGTCATCATGAAACACTAATACTGTGGAATTATCGACTGTAAATTCTTGATTTTTACATTCAGAGCTGCACTTGTTGTTAGCAAACCAAACTTACTCATTAGCTTTTCATCACACTGTGTGGGAGAATATATCCCTGCTGCTTTAAAGCTTTCCGTTAAAAGGGTGGCCACAACACTGGACATTAACTCTAATTCAATAAGATCAACATTGATTGCACTGTCAGATCTGTTGTGTTTAACAGGGATTCTGAACACGATGACGAAGGAAGGAATCATTCTTCCTCTTCCTCCCTGTTCATAACCTGCACTTAATTATTTAGTCCTTTTTGTTGGTGAATGACATGAAGCTTAATATCTGAATGTGATACGACACATGAAGATCCTTACTCACACTGTGAATAATAAAGATGAAAGAAGAATCTCTGTTGGTCTCCGATAACTAATAACTGACTCAGGGGGGGCTGTGCTGGTGATGTCACCATATTTCATGAACTAATATGAATGATAGAGGTGTAACTTCTCCCACCCAAAAAACTAAACTAATAAGATGGTGAGAAAGATGTCAAGCCCAGTCTGTACAGACCAACGTGGGCTTTTAAGGTTTACTTGACAATTTTGTTTTGATATACATGGCTAAAAGATTTAATATTACTTTCTAACAAATTAAATGCTGACCTCTGTCTTTATAAAAACATTGTGGTAGTCGAGCACCACAGTTTACCACCTCAGACAGCTGAAGACCTACTCTGCTGCTGTTGAAAGCATCCCAACACATATACATTATCGCATACATCATATACACTCACCGGCCGCTTTATTAGGTACACCTGTTCAACTGCAACGCACATTTCTAATCAGTCAATCACAAGGCAGCAACTCAATGCATTTAGGCACATCAGAATGGAGAAGAAGTGACTTTGAACGTGGCTGTTGGTGGTTGTTGGTGCCTGACGGGCCGAGTATTTCAGTGATTTTACACACAAACCTCTCTAAGGTTTACAGAGAACGGTCTAAAAAAGAGAAAGTATCCAGTGAGAGGCAGTTCTGTGGGTGACAATGCCTTGTTGAGGCCAGAGGTGAGAGGAGAAAGGCCAGACTGATTCCAGCTAATAGAAAGGCAACAGTAAGTCAAATAACAACTTGTTACAACCGTAGTCTACAGAAGAGCATCTCTGAACGCACCACACGTGGAACCTTGAAGCAGACGGACTACAGCAGCAGACGATACACCGGGTGTCTTCTGACATGTCACAAAGCTCACATCATCTCAGACTGCTTTATTCAACATGACGATGAGTTCACTGAACTCAGACGGCCTCCACAGTCACACCTTTGGGATGTGGCGGAACGAGAGATTCCATCATGGATGTGCAGTCGACAAACCTGCAGCAACTGTTGATGCTGTCATGTCAACACAGACCAACATCTGTGAGGAAGGTTTCAGCACCTTGTTGAATCTAAACCACCAAGAATTAAGGCAGTTCAGAAGGCAAAAAGTGGCAGATGAGTGTAGTTTGTCTATATAAATATGAAAATATACACTTCAACGTTTGAATTCTTAAATTACATTTATTTTGAATTTTATACCTTTGAAATTCTTTGATCCTTTACATTTCAGTTTTCTAATCAGTTTTTTACTTTTATTCAAATTTTTCTCTAGACCCTACCCCATCACATCCTCTAGAGTATGCCACCCTTGCATTTCACTGCACACATTAAGACCACATTAAAATATGTGGTATGCAACAAATAAATCCTTTAAAAAAGTAAGGGTTGTTGCAACTACAGTGTTTAGTCTTCCAACATATTCATACATGGCAGCCAATTGTAAATCAAATCCAATCATTCATTAGAATTTGCTAAATTTATATTCTATAATAAGTATTCTAAGTGCAGTTATAAACATGATTTATTGACAAGAATAACCACCATCATTATCACAGTCTGTGCATCTTCTGTGCGTCTTCATTATACAACATCGATATCATGCGGTGTTACACCCAGGTTTTGGTCAAACCAACAGTATACAATATTAAGTCCTATACAAACATACATACATACATACATACATACATACATACAGTATCTATACAGGATATATCTATGTTGATGAGTCATGTACAGTAGATGTTAGAATCACAAAAGTGGAATACATAGAAAGGACACTTTCTGGTGGATCAGAGCAACTTCCCGTGGTGCACCTGGGATGGCTGGCATGGAAATGAACATGTGGTGGACAGTACACTACATGACGTTTTTAAATAGGCTTTTTCTTTTCTTCCAGATTGCCATCGATTTTCATTCACTTTAGTGTGCTCCTGTATGAAAATCAAACAGAGACTTGAAACTTTGTAATCCATCTTAGCGAACTTCTTGTCTGTTTATATTTTTACAATGTAAAATTTCTGTTGCATGCGTGAATTGTTTTCATTCCGTTCTGAAATCAATGGAAGACAATGGCTGTCTGAAAGGAAAAAAAAGTTCTTCCCTGTGTAAAAGGTGATACAGATTTTGAGACCCGTACCACAATTTTCAGACAGAAGCTGCATGCCTATAAAAGCAGCGAGATCTCAGCTAAGACTATTAATGGTACTATAATCCTAATAATGAATGATATTTACAAATACTTTCAAAATCTCACCAAAATGTTTAACATGTATAACAATCATCTTATATTAACATCTTCCCCTTGAAAACTGGTGTAATATTGACCGGTTCTACAGTTAATCAATCAATCAAACAGCATTGGAGCACAATGACTGACATATACCAGCTAACCCTTGTTGGCCTAATATCAGCTCTTTTGAGGCCCAGTTACATACCTCAACATTCCATAGCAGCCATCTTAGGTGCACCAAGTCAAATCCAGCTACATGACTACTCAAAAGATTAGAGAGAATATATTGTCATCCATCTGTATACAGTGCAGTACAGTACATAAAGGAACAGAACTGTGTTCCTCCTGGTCCCTGGTGAAAAACAAAAGAAATGAATGATGCAACATTCAGTGGTAGTAGAGAGACACATAAGGTACAAAACAAGGTACAAACACAAAGTGCAATATGCAGGACATCATCTGTCATCTGAATGAGACTGTTGTATCGACTTAGATTCTGTGATTAGAGACAAGTCAGCAGTTAAAACTGAGGACAGTCATCACTACATCAGAAAAACTACTTAAAATAGGCACTGTTTTTTTTAACACAAAACATTTCAGGGTTCATCTTCATGGACTTTACCTGCTCAAATCTGTTTGTATGATATCGTTTAACTGCTTGTGCAGATGTTTTCTGACTGGCTGCAATTGCAAATCCAAATGTTCGAATGCTAGATCTTAAAGCTGCATTAATGTTTTTTTGGACACTTAGTAGGACTAGCTGAAAACACAACAATGCCACATTAAAGCAGTCATGGCTAACATGTTAGCAAATATTTGTTTCACTACACATTTAGCTGACAGAACAACATTAGCATTCTTTTGAGTCATGTTTCAGAAGACTTGGTAAATATTAATCTGATATTCATTTTTTTTAGCTCTGGTCTCCACCAGCTCCTGAGAACAATATCTGGCTCTAGCTGCTGAATACTCCACTGTGTTCACCTAGTCACTCACTTTGTCTGTCTGCTGTTCAGTGCTGGGCTGCTAGCGGACAGTGGGTTTATCTGAGCTTTAGTATAAAATACCTGCCTGCTGCTGCTAGAAAGTAGGCGGACGAGAGCATCGTTTGTGTGCTGGGAAACCAAAGCCATGAGCTAAAAGTCTTCATAGAACTGAGGGTAACTGCATTGTTGGGAAATCTTTTTCTGTGGTTTTGTCACTATGAGTGACTCCTTTCACATTGCACATATCATTTGATTCATCAAAACAAAACAAAAAAGATTGGTGCAACTTAAGTCTGGAGCTGATCTTCTGATGACTGCAAAAACAAGGAGGAACGGCATAGAAAAGGAATTCTCCTGCTTTACACAACCACGGAAGATTGTGAAGATAAGTGTTCAAAAGTCAGTAGTTTTAAAGAAAGTAGAAACAAATGTGTGTCCAGTGAGAAGTAAGTATTTCCAGGTTGACTCGATTTAAGTAGGCAATGCAAAAGAAATGTGAGCTGAAAGTGACTGCACAGTGATCCACCATCCCACCAGTCTGTTGCACACATAGTAAATTGCACGCCGTCATTTGGGCCTTGCTATTACACAGAGTTAAAGGAACTGTGTCATTGCTCAACCAGAGAAACCCTGCAAGGGTTTGTAGTTGGAACCACATTTGGAAGAAAAGGAACATCAAGCAGCAAAAAGATAAATTAGGCACCTTAACACAACTCCAAAGGTCTTCAACAGTAGATTGTCAAGTCTGGTGGTTATAAGATACAGAATTATATATTTATTTTGGAAACATCACATTTTCCTCTTCTGTGCAAAGAAACAAGCAGGTCCAATCGTTTATTGTATATTCCTTCAAAGCAGTGCCTTTTAAACTGTAGAGGGGGATTGTTGTTACTAAGAAGCCCTTCTTTAAAATCAAGGATGAAGCTAATTTAAAGACAGAAGATTTACATTCTATTCAAAAACATGCGGTGTGCTGTGTTCTTAGATTTTCATATGTTAAGTGTGTGTTTGTGGTTAATACATCTGCCTTCCAAGCAGCTGACCTGGGTTTGATTCCAGGCCAATATATTCAGCAGCATCTGTACAAATTAAATGCCTGTCTCACCTGAAACTGGTTAGACTGACGTTCAAGCTCAAGCTGCAATTCTCATAAAAAGATCTGTAACTGGACTCCTAGTTTGTTGACTTCAACACCGGGTAGCTACTTATTTACCTAAGTGAACACACTGCTAATGGTCACCAATATGGCTGTACATATACTACACATTAGAATTTAATTTAGGTCACAATGATGGATGTAGTTAAGGGAGATGCTCCTCTCCATTACACTCCAGTAATTTACTAATCTTACATTAGTAGCTAAATGTAGCTCATTTTCCTATTAAATTCATGCATAATTTCATTTCAAAATGTGCAATGAAATGGGACTTTCATAAATGTGAAAATGAATGAAATATATTAGAATTTAAGATTCCGAATTTTTTTAGATGCACTTAGTGTGCTTAACATTTAACCACGTGTCCATCAATGAGTACAAACTAGCAATAACAATGGGCTACGACGGTGGAGCTATAGATCCTTTTCATTCAAGTGCATTCATCATGCCGTGGCAGAAATTGTGACAACAAATCAAAGATTTAAGTATTGTTGTAAGGAACATTTTTGGAATGGATATGTGAATTTGTTTTTCATTTGATTAACTAACCCCTTATGAAATGTCTTCTCTTTGGTTTGGTTGATAACCAGATACCGGCTGAGGTAAACCGTCAGCCTCAGATGTACTGTTAGCACTGCTGTAGCTAAACACAGCCTCACAGAGCTTCTAAAGTGGTGTGTTGCTTTTTAAAACGTGTCTCAAACGGTTCACACATTGATGATAGAAACATTCTGTCATTAAATTAACTCCATGGTCCTGTAGGCTGTCTATATGGTTTTACATCCAATATATAGATATATATATACAAGTAATTTTAGCCCATACAATGTGTCAATATCACATATGTAAGTTTGGGAAGGTTAATGTTACATTTGTTCTCACTGTATGCAACATATCATGTGATCCTATCCATCCACAGAGGTATTTATATTGTGACATGGCCAAAGAAAGGAAAGGGTTGCTGTATCACTGGATGCAGCTAAGAAATGAAATCCACCATGCAAGTACTGACAAAGATATATCTGCAGTCCAGTTTGCGTTGTAAGACCAGGCTTACATGCACATAGTGAGTATTCAGTACATAGTGTGGATGGAGGAGAGGTCTTATTCGATGAAGATGTCTTCAGTAGGACAGGAGTAGCCAATGTGTTCCTTGTAATACTGCTGGAATGCCTTCCTGAGGGACACCATGGAGGAGAATTGGAAAATGAAATTAGAAAACAGATAATAAGGAAACATAACAGAGGATAGCACATATATGTTTAGTTGTATTATCGTCTACCACTCTTTATTTTTATGCTAATTTATTATTTAGCAGACGCTTTTATCCAAAGCAACTTCCAAATAAGAGCTTTACATAAAGTGCATAGAACCATGATTTAAAGCAACAAGATGTCTCATCAGACTTGTAAGAGATGAATCACAAGTGCTGTAAGTAAGTACATTGCTGCCAATGGCAGAATCGAAAAGAGCATTAAATCTAAGAACAGATTATCTTTGTACATTATCAGATACAATACATTCAAACTAAAATACAATTCCACTATGATATCATACAATATGCTATACTTTATAGAAACAATGTGTCATTTAAGTGCTGTTGTATTCCCGGAACAAATGAGTCTTTAGTCTTTTTTGGAACAAGACCACAACACTGTTAATCTGCAAGAGACATTGCCAAAGGATGATATGAAGTGTGTCACTTTGGTACAGAGCAAGATATCATGATAACTACCGGACTGAAATGAAATGAAATGAATATTCCTTTTTGTCAGTAGTGTTGAGAAAGTATTTAGATCCTTTACTTAAGTAACATAGCAATAGCCCAATGTAAAAAATATTATAATATTCCATTTGAACATGTGCAAGTACTGTACTGATGCATTAAGGTGTAAGCAGTGCTTTAAGGCCAGGTACAGTGTTGTGTTGTTTGGTTTCATTTATATATTTTATAATTAATAGTTCTGGTTTTTAGAAGCTGATTTTAAACAGTAACCCACACATGAATGTGTTACTCAAACTGGACTTCCTGGATTGGATATCTAAGTTTCACCAGTACCATAACAACATGCCCACACGTGTCCCCGGCACTGTTTTAATGCACGGCTCTTTTCGGGGGATATTGCCATGAAAATGTGTTTATTCATAAACACTTTCTTTTTTAGAGACAAGGATTTGAGATATCTGTCTCTGAGATTTGTGCCTCCATCTTCATACAGTGGAGGTGAAAGGAAGTTTGTCTGAAATGCTCAGAGCTTTGGAAAATGACATAAAAATCTACAGCTTCTAAGAACACCGTCCCACTTTCCCGGCATAATCCACAGAACACGCTAGGAAATACTTTCTACTGAAGAAACAGTTCTGTGGATCTGTGTATAACGACAGTAGGCTCATGGACCCCTTACCCTACAGACTCAGCCAGAGGATATAATGTTGTCTCGGACGACATCACATGACAGGCAAAGCGCTGTTGGTCAGGGTGCTTGGTGATGAAACCAAAATACCTGCAGCAATAATCAGCATTACTCAGGAAATGTACAGTTAGACGTTTGGTTACAAATATTTATTGATGCAAACCTGCACCACGCTTACATTTATGAGCTGTACATCATTAAAGCCACTAAACAGAGAAAATGTATTCTTTAATACATTTCTCATTCTAGTGTGGGATCAACTCACTTGCTGTGTTTTGGATGACAGCCACAGAATGAGATGTTCTTCAACTGGAAGAAATGGAAACACTGGTCCCCCTGACAGAGACAGAAACAGAGAGAGAAATGTAAAGTTTGAATGGCTTAAGTCCAATGCATGTGTTGTAGTGTGTGGGGCTGCTAAGTAGAGCTAAATTAAAATATTTAACCAAACTGGCAAAGTAATCCCATTTTTTGAGTAACTTGTGGCTACTGCTGCTTGCCACTGTTGAGCGCTATACACCTAACTACAGCAAAGTCTCTTGTTTCCAACATCATGTTTTCCATCAGCTGGATTTGAATAGTGTGACACTCAGGAAGGAAGGTAGATATGTAGATAAAGTAGTGCACGTACCCTGTGAGCAGAGTGACACTGGTCCTGGACACTGATCTTCACACCTTTCACACTGACCTCCAGCACACAGGCTGAGGGAGGCTGACCTGCTAACCGCCTGTTACACGCCACCTGTTAACACAAATATTGAGTAATCAGTCCATAAACATACCTGTGGGGCTTTGACTATCAGCACTAGGGATGGGTAGAAGATATTTTAGACTGGTCTGTAGAGAAATGCACGATAAGAAATTAGTGTTTAAAGCTGTTCCGAATGGCCACACTGATAGAGACACAGGGGATAATAATAAAGTGCCCTGAGATAAATTTGTTATGATATGGCACTATATAAATAAAATTGACTTGAATACTGCTGCACATTTTCAGGCACTCCTGGAAGAGATTCATAACATTGCACTTGGTTGTTCACATGAAAAGTGCCATATATCAGTAGTAGACAAGCGTAAACCCTGGCTCCTATCTCACCTCCGCACAGCTGCCCAATCACAGCGGGAAGTGTGTGAACGTCGGATTGTCAGTTAGCATACTAGCAGCTTGCATTTTGCTCTTCAATTACTCTAATATAGGTTAGACAGTTTCATAAAAATACAGAAAATAATAATGATAAAAGTAACAGCTACAGTCTTTCATCTTGTTGGATCTTGGTTGTTGTTTCTGTAACTGTTGAAATCTTCCAGAAGACGTTAGAAAAACATTAAATAGTGTCTCTTTACAAACTAAGCCTGAAGCTAAAGTGTAACGTTCTTAATGAGGATTGGGAGCCAGTAAAGGGTTTAGAGGAAATAGTGATTATAGGTGCAGGTACAGCTTTCCACTTACTTTACACACTGGATTTGAGTCATTTAAAGGGTCAGGTCACGCAAATGTCAGATAGCTGAGATTTCTGCCTCCGAAATGCAATCAGTGGAGGCGGAGATAAACTGAATTTTACACTGTACAATAAACAAATAAAACAATTTCATTTGGTTCAATGTGGAAAATCAGGATAATCCACATACCTTACAACAACCCCTAATGAAAAGGAATCTGAAAATCATACCAAATCAAACCAGAATATCTGCATAAAAAAGAAAGTCTAAAAAGAGAGAAAAAAGAAATGCATTCCCACGTTGTGATTTAGTGTATGTAGTTTTGTTGACTCGTTGCATAAAAAACTGCTGTCTGCTACTTCTAGAAATTAGACTGATTTTATTCAAAAATTGTCATTTGTTTAATTATGAATATTACACTTAGAAATGTAAAATTGTAAAATTGAAAGAAACAGGCATTTTGTGAAAGCAGTTGCAATTAGCTGTTATGTGGCTGTTCTTCCGTGTGACGATCGCCTGCTGTTCATTAACCACTTTATCAGTGAAAATCAGCTAACTCATGGTGTGGTTCTGCACAGTCTGTATTTATGTACCTTTTGCATCGCAGCACACAGCACTTCGTTGCCTTTGTGGATGGGGACTTGGACTGAACCCAGGAATCGCACTAGGAACTGCTCTATCCAACCATCTTTCTGGGCTGTGACCAGAAAGGAGAACAGAGAAACATCTTAAATGATCAAATGTTGTTTATGCTTGTGATTTTGGTGGTGTTTTTTCAGTGCAGTTCTTTGCAATGTACCTTGGTTAATATCTTTGGCCACGCTGACAGCGTAGAAGGCAGGGAATATGCCTGTAGCTCCAGTCCTCATGTTGTAACCCTGACACCACAGGTCCTCAGACTGGTTCAGTATTAATACTGGGTCATCTGTCTCCAGGTTCAGTTCATCTGCATGTCGAGGGACAAACCTAAATACAGGCATAAAAATATACAGATTTCTAATGTGTTTGTTTGGATTTGTCACATTTAGTTTGTGTATGTTTATATGTGTTAACCTGTAGACAGCTCTGTGGCTCTGCTGTCTCTCCACTCCGTCCAAAACACAGGAGAACACACCAAATGACCCAGCACCTGAACGATACAGCACTGATGTTATACACAAAATCAACAGATTACAGTTTCTTTTCTGTTTTGTATTGATCCTTTAATGAAAAAACTAAAAATCCAGTGATCCAATATTGACTGACATGTACTTAAGAATGGAGAGCCCAAATGGCCACCACCATGAAAAGCGTAGAGCTTTTGACTTTGATGACTCGTGGTAGTGGTGTGAAGAAGGATACTCAGGCCAACATTAATGCCCACCGCTACTCCCACCCCTTCAACTTTGGGACAACATTTCACTGGTCAGATTAGTCTGGTCAGGCAGGACTAAAATGGGGATGTAGTATTACTTTTTACTATTACAACTATATAAAAGGCTTGTGAGAATAATACATGTATGCACACAGTTCTCTAGTTACTATAGTACAGGAGACA
>JAVQJL010064270.1:0-30946 GCA_036024295.1 Nannoperca obscura | reverse complement strand
CCCCCCCCCCCCCCCCCCCCCCCCCCCCCCCCTGTTTTCCCCCCCCCCCCCCCCCCCATCCCTCGGGGCAAATGGAGAAGACTTTATCTATAGCGCTCATCAGAATACCAATGAGCCTTTATCACATCATACCGGCACACACACACACACACACACACACACACACACACACACCACGACTCAGCTATCTAATACAAAATGAATTCATATCTGACTTTTGAGGATAAAAGCTGACAGACCCAAATCAAAGCAATCATAAGCCTTAAACGGGGAGTTTTGTTGGAAGGAAGTCCGAGCCTTTATATTAATTGTGAGCTTTGACGTGCCGTCAGAGCGAGCCACAGTAACCGATCAGATCCATCAGCTTCAGGCAGACAAAACCCTTTATCAGCAGTCCGGCTGGAGGGCTGTCTGACTAACTGCTGGTAAGATTGGATTATCACGCCTGGACAGAGACTCACTTCAGTGGACCCACTGCACTTCTACAACTACTGCCACTGCCAGCAGTACTACTACAGTACTATTAGCACTGCTACTTCCTGTACCATTATCACTACCACTACCACCACTAACCTTTACCATTATTATACAACTAATAGCAATACTGCTGCTCCTATTACTATCCCTTTAACTACTGCAACTGATAACACTACTACTACTATTTCTTCAACCTTTAGTGCTAATATCACTAAAGTAAAAATATTCCTTATACGTCTATTAAATTATTGGATTACAGATTATGATGGAATATGTGTAAGCATCACTTTAATGTTGTAGCTGGACAACGTGGGGCTGATTTCAACTACTTTATATCCTCCTGGCTAGCTAATCATTTATTAGTTGATTATATTTTGTAATAATAATCTGAATCTGTAAAGTAACTAGTAACTAAAGTCAGCAAAATGTAGTGGAGGAAGAAGTATAATGTAGCATTAAATGGTACCTCAAACTCGTGCTTAAGTGCAATACTTGAAATGTTTACATACATATATACATCTTTCATGAGTTTAGCTCTTGCTAATTAAGAATACCACGTTTCTTCATTTAACAGTGCTTCCATGGCTAACTTTGCAAAGACAGATACTTTGATCCGCATGTGGAGACATATATATTTCCTAGACGTATAAATAGAGTGTCATCTTTACAGTAGCACAAACAGACAAATTCCTTTGGTTTGCTCCTGGGTGTGTTCGTCTGCCATTCTGGGGAGAGTGTCTGTCCCGTGAGGGGAAACAGAGAGATATGGCACGTCCTGTGGACCGCTGGAACCCATCCTGCTGGAGGAGGACTGCATGGGCGGAGGGCTGGAGAGGCGGAGTGGGGAGGGAACTACAGATGTGAGGCCTGAGATAAGAGGGCAAGCATTCGTGACAGGATAATGGCTTCCTGTTTGAATGCTCCACGGGTTACAAGCAGCTTTGAACAGAGACATGTTTATCTGAGAATCAGGTGGAGGGAGAATGCGAAAACAAGCACAACTAAGAGTCCTTGTGCTGTTTACTGGGATAATGACTTAGCTACAGCGACTGTGACAGCGGCAAAGGATCAAACAGGAAGGAGAAACGCTAAACAGGAAGTTGTCTGGAATCTGGGGAGAACACTGAATTGCAGCCCTGCAATTATACAACTCTGTTAAAGTCACACACACTGCCAATGTTTTCCACTCACAGAGAGTTTCAACATTTTTACTGCTTTAAAAAGATCACCAACTGTTGCAACTACGCATTTTAATCATGCGAGACAAAGTCAGAATGGGTAGATTACTCAAGCCTTACATTTACACTTCACACCAACTGGCCTTTCAAGTTGTTATTCATTTATTTATTTATAAGGAGCTGACTTCAGAACACATTTTTTGCTTTGCTTTGAAGACAGAGCTGCCAGACAAAACCTAATTTGCTGGAAACAAGTAGGTTCTGTCCATTGTTTCAGGTGTATTGTCCTCACAGCATGCTCGCATAAGTACATAGTGAGCTCCAACAGAAAAGGTAGAAGATAAAAAAACAACACAGAGGGAGACTAGAAACTCTTTCTGCTCTGATGCCTGTCATGACGTGGGTACATCCATCTTAGTTCTCTTCTATCTGCAGCATCTCTTCTCTTGCCTGCCGCCTAAGGATGTAAAGCCACACCTGTCTCCTGCAGATGGCTGGTCCAGAGAGAGAAAGGAGAAATGTTTCTGTGCTGCACAAAGACGGAGACCTCAGGTGGGCCTTTCAGCTCTGCACACTGTAAAAAGGCAACCCTGATGGAAGTCTAATGTGAGGAAACTCAGGCCTCAGCTGCATCTCCAACTGAATGCGAAGCAAAAGTGAGCGCCATGCTTTCAAAGGCTGGATGCACCTGAACAAAACCAAAGGCTCTAAAATATGGTCTTAATATAAACTCTATACAAGCTAGTCCGCTGCTTCGACTCACACACACCCCTCTTAAATGAAACCACTGCAAAGTGACCTCGCTCCACCTCTGCTACAGCTTAAAGTACTTTGCTCACAGCAGTCCAGTCCAACTTTATCACTTCTGAGGGATTGAGGCAGATTTGTCAGAGACAGCCTTTGGCTCCGCTGCCCTGAGGTGGAGCTTGGGCTTGCATACCAGATATCATCATCCTGTTTAGCTAACCGTCCAGGAGCCTGGTGGGTCCCAGTCTGCCTCCCATGTTCCATATTCATGTGACATTCTGCGCCGGTAGCCTGCCACAGCTTCGTACATCCACTCCCAAAGCCTTGATCTTGTCCTCTGAATTTAAAGCAGCAGAGACTGGAACTATAACAAGAACTAAAGGGATACAGCACTGTATGTATCCTGTATTTATTCAGGTTCCCTGAAGGCATTCATCAGCTATAAAGGAATATTTTTTTATTCACACACGACGGGCCACCAGGAGTACGCAGCAAGACTTGTGGTTGGAAAAAGCATTATTAATAGATTAGTTTGACAAGTTTGGGAAATATTTGCCTTTTTAGCTGGGACCAAATTAGGCATTAGTTCTCATGCCTGTCCACAATTATGAAGCTACAGTCAGTAGACGGTTGGCTTGGCTTAGCTTAGCATAAAGATTTGAAGACCAAGGAAATATTTTACATTAAAAATTTAGTCTTAATAAATTTCTCTGAAAGTAAATGTTTTTGGTTATTATACCAATAAAATGGCATTTGTGTTCTATGCTGCTAAATCCCTATTTGTAAGATAGGAACAGGACTTTCCCAGATATTTTCTATTTGGACTTTGCATAATAAAGCCCACTGGCTGGACACCCTGTCGATGCCCTCGTCCCCCCCCTGGTCTACTCACTCAGCAGCTGGCAGCGCAGGACCTGCAGGCTTGTCTTCATGGTATCATGTGATCCGGCTCCTCCTCCACAGTGCTCATGGTTCTCTGGTGAGAGGAAGGGCATAAACCGACAGAGAGGTAAGACGAAACTCAGCGCTCAGGTATCAAAATCACATTCAAGTCATGGTCAAGTATCAGTGCGATATACTGTGATTATGTCTGGGCAGGTTTATGTAGAGAAGACACGCAAAAAGAAGAAGGGATTGCAGACATGATTGTGCGGATTAACTCTGACAGTTTAATCCATGTAATGACTGCCAGACAACAGTTACACCTCTCACAGCGGAAAAAATGAATTACACCCAAACAAACATTTCACAATAAAAGACCAGGTAGGACTGCTGTGGTGGTCAGCTTCAGCTGCAAGGCTTCAAATCAGCATTGGCATCCTGCAGGCTGCGCTGGTCAGTAAAACCAATTATGGAGCATTAAACATTGACCAGTGAGCCTTGTTCTGAGACAGCCATTGCGTGTGTGTCAGCGAGACATGAACCCAAGGGTGCTCTTTTGGAGAATGACTCACTGATGGCCTTCTGTTAAATGAAAGGACACACACACACACACACACACACACACACACACAGACACACACACACGCACACACAGACACACCTCAAAATATTCTTTCACCCCCAGAGGAGTGTGTGCATGTGTGTGGATGTTTGCCTCCCTTTGTGGAGATGCCCTTGGGCAAGACACATGGCCACACCACTCACCTGCACAATCAACACACACACACACACACACACACACACACACACACACACACACACATATATATTCTACCTGTATGAATAATCTCTAGTGAGTGTGACATGTGAAATTGGATTTGCCCCCCCCAGGATGAGGGGTCTGGTTGCAGGCAACCTGTATTTCTGTGGGAGATGAGTGAGATGAGAGGGACAGACAACAAAAGCACAGGATAGTACTGATCCTTTCATAAGGCTTTATTTCTCATAAATGCAGACCCGCTCCGGCGACTGAGAGGAGGCAACACACTACATCGGAGTCATCCAGTATATTTTTCTGCCTTTGTGGCAACCTTTCAATGCTTGTAAACTATGTGGAACTCTAAATCTGAACTATGCAAGCTCAGACTATTTTGAGATTTTTGTTTTTTTGTTCAGTAAGGGTGGAAGTAACAACTGAAAATGCACAGGAGCAACATAACACAAAAACGTTGCAAACCTTAATGGACTTCTGGTGTGTTTGCTTGCAGTAAAAAGGGGAAATCCAAAGCACAAAATTATTGGCACACCTCTTTATATTGGAAAAACAGTTCTCTATATTTCTCCTCCTGGCTGAATGAAAACAATAATGTAAAATAAGCATCCAAATTGGCCATCAAGGAACACGTTTAGATGAAATATGCATGCAATAGTGTTTAGAAAATGAAAACCGAGGCGAAGCTCGCCGCTGCGCCACTCTTAACTCTCAGCTTTGACTAAAATGGCGTGGGCTCAGTCGTAATATGGTGCGAGTAATTGCAAAAGAGATGAGGCTGTAAGAATACAGGAGTAGCAGCAGCAGAAAATGAGTTTTCCCCAGCTTCACGTGTGAAGAAATTACACTAGCTGCAACCGTCCCAAACCCTTCCTCACATCCAGTCATAGCAACATCATACTGCTGCAGCGAGAACAACTCTGTACCACAGCAGCTATACTCCTTCCCTGTGCATCCATTTTTTTTGTGTCATGTTCTTGCCCTAATGAGCTCAATGGCAGTGTGCGAAGAGAGCAGCTGAGCCTCTCCATGGTGATTACACCTCATCAGCGCTGCCAGGCCAACTCAGGCTCATAGACACGCTCTTTAATTTGCAAGGCACAAGAGGGTGAGTCTTGGGAAAGTTGGGTGGGGGAGAAAAGAGATAGTGACCAAAGTGTTTCATTTATACCTGTTATCAGAGAGGAGAGCAAGGTTTTTGTTGAGAAAGGAGACCACGCTGCATGGACAAAAGACTGCTCAGACCTCCTGCTGGGGAGCTGAAACATAGTTCATAGTAAAAAATATCACAGTCAGGGTCACAGTGCCAAAACCCCCGACAGGAGGACAGGTTCACTGGCAGCTGCTGACAGTTTTGTTACTGCAACGCTTAACACCAACGCAGAAACCTGGGTTCAATTCCAGTACCTCGCACTTGTTTCGCAGATGGGAAGCTGGTGAGGGATTGTGTCCTTGCTGCTGTACCAGGGAGTCCTGCTGGGTGGATGGAGGCTCTGCATGGGGGCGGAGTAAGTCTGTTCTCACAGACATAACCACTACGTTACAAAACGCAGCCCCCTCATTCATTCCAATGAGACCACTGTGTTGACGCAGCTGGGGTGCAAACACACAAAGGGCTCCGACAAAATAATGCATTGTCTGGCAAAGGTTTTTTTGTTTTCGCCTCAACATTTGCCACAAACTGTATGCGATGTCATCCAGCAAATCACTTTATTGGCTATTCAAACATGTACAAGAGCACATTCTTCATAGATAACTTTACATAAAAATCCTTCCTCATGTATTCATCAGCCTCTCTGCAGTGTTTCGGCGTCTGAGATGCTTTCAAACTGTAAGTATTACTCAAAGCAGACTTCCAGGATCAGGATTAATGCAGTGCTGCTTCCAGTCTGACCCCTGACGCGAGCAACTCTGTGAACAGCATGTGTTCACGCATTTATAAAGTTCTTTGCTGGAAAGTGAAAAGAAGGCAATTTCATGGGTATCTGAGAAGACAGATGGATGGCTACAGTCTCTCCAAGCCAACAATAGTGTTAGCAATGACAAGGACTGCAGTGCATGAGGAACTGGACGTTCTAAACTGGAAAAAAAAAATCCACTCTGGTATCTACCCCCTAAAAATGCAGAAAGCATCATTTAAAATAATTAAAATGATTACTCTTAAATAACATGAAACCTTTCATTGCATACAACATACACCAGATCAACACTGGCTTCAACAATCTAACTGAAGGATTCAGGGATGTAATCATTTATTATACTGACACAGCTTTTCCACTGATTTACAGTGTCACCTTAGCACTTTGCACATAGCAGCCTAGCCTCCTACTGGAGAGGGGGGAAATAAAATTGCATGGCAACTGACATGCACACAGACGGCAGCCGTCACCATGGCAACCCTAATAGTACATTATATTAAAATTCATTCACAAGGACATTTTGGGGGCTCAAGCTGAATTGGGAAAAAAGAAATGGAGATTTTGAATCACAAAAATTCCCACTCACCACAGGCAGAGTGAGAAATCCAGTAACAATCTCAAGACAAGCTTTGGGTTTCGCGGTCCTGCTGACAGGCCCTGGTCCCAGACTACAGCTCTGTCTGGAGGGGGCGCAGACTAGAGGCCAAAGCCAAGGTCACCTGAGACGTCACAATTAAATAAGCCTGTCACTCCAGCTCTCTGTGGCCACCAGCCGCAGGGTAACAATGCTTTTAATTTTGGACTTCCCTCTATTCTGCAGTTATTTGGCAGCAAGCTGGCTGCTTGCCCACAGCGGCTGCAGCCTGAGAGCTTTTCTATAACTACAGAGGAGGAGGAGGGAAGGGAAGGAAAGTGTGGGAGTCGATGACGATGGTGTGAACTACAGTGTTGTGCTCTCGCAGTCAACTGATAACTGGACCTCCAATAACAACTGTTCTAACTGATGCTTTTCTCCCTACAAAACTCTCATGCTTTTATCTCTTTGTTAGGAACTGGAGGGAGCGTTCTGCCAGCTTTTGTCTGAGGAAGTTACTACAGAGTAGAGAGAGGTGAAGTGAGAAGGCTGCGGCTTTGAAGTAATTGGAACAGATACATGCAGCAGAATATAGTGACGTATAAAGACCAAGAAAACTGGCAACTGACGCAACACTGCCTCTGCGTCACTGAGGTCCTGCGTTTAGTAATTTCTTGTTCATCTTTCTGCATTCACAGCAGACTAACAGTAGGATCACAGCGATCATTTAAAAATCTGGTTACGTCAGTGCTTAATTCATTGCATCAAAGCCCAGCTTGCTTGATGTGATCTCAGAGTGTTTATCTCCATTTCAAGTTGTGTGAAACCAACTTCTGTCAGCCCCTCCCTTCCCACAGCGACCCAGGAGACGTGCCCACACAAAGGGCGTCCATTTCTTTCCCTTTGATGTCGTTTTACCCTTTGATGGAAATGATAGCTCCGATAGCGCTGTGGCTGCAGTCTTGCTCTGTCCATGTGTTTCTTGCGTTCACGCTGATGAGGCACCAGCCGGGCGGAGATTCAGGAGTATAGCTTTACCTCTGTGGGTGTTGATGGGTGACCTTGCAAAACAACAAACTGCTTGGCACCAATCATGTAAAACTGGCTTATTGTGCAACAGGGACGCTGATTACTGATTACAGCTATGAACAATTCTGTTATGAAACCATTTTCGTCAGTGAAAGTGACTCAAGCAGAAGAGAGACTCTGGGGCTTTGATAACTTAATTGTCCATCTAGGATACATACAGCAACTGAATGATTACAAGAACTGATTAAATGCAACAACAGGCCTAAATTAAATGCAAGCAGCAAGAACTACAAATCAGGTGTAGCTTTCCGATCCTTCCATCGCTGAAGTCGGCCATATTGCTGAGTCACTGTGGTGAGCTGTACGTGTGAGTGCTGTCAGTCGCGGCCCTCGATGGTAAACCTGGCAGGATGAGTTGATGGTGCTGCGTCATGAAGTCTGGCAGAGGATGTGCAGGTTATTGATCAGCGCCATCACTCCCCTCCAGGCCCTGCCCTCGGTACAGCAACACACCAGCCATTTAAAGAACATTAGGCTCCCAGCATGCTGTTCACTCTGACTGTAGCGCTGGAGGAGACACATCATGCTCCCTGTCACAACCAGGCACTATATCTCAGTTGGTTGCATAAAATCAGGAAAAGGTGAAAAACATTTTATTATTTTCGTTATTTTGGAAAAAACACGAGTATTTGAATAATATTGAGCGTACAGACGGACACCATAGAAGTAGATTTGGCTGCAGTATTGGTTTGAGAAGCTTCTACTGCCAATTGCATTGTATTTGTCGCTGTGGATCTGGGTCACTGTTGGAATCTTTTGTGATCGTTGTAAATCCAAGTTGACTACAGATGCCATTCTACATGAAGGAGCAAGATCCAAACTGTTCAAAGCCGTCTGTTAAGCATACAGGATGTGAGTGTTTGATATTCAGCAATATGTTGAAGTTTAGTAAAAAACTAAAGTAACCTGTTTTTAGAGCTTTGTAGGAGGGATTAAGAATGGGGACGCCAAGCTCCAGGTGGTTGAGAATGATACAGTTGTACAGGTAGTTGTAAGTCGACCTGCAGAAAGAAAAACTCTTTAAAAAAACACCTGCTACATCACTTGCTTCTGACCGGTAACGTCAAAACAACAAACAGAAAACCTGATGAGTGGGGATCAAATGGGGAGTCCAGGTAACCAACACCTGAGTAAAGCTCTTCTACAGCACATTGGGCATCTACAGACAAACCTCCAGGTATGAAACAGTTAACGTCAACAAGACAAACGCCTCCGGGTTTCTGCTCAAATGTCTCTCTGATGTCATGCTTACACAGATAGATGTAATGTGCTCGTTGAGCAAGCTGTCATCTCATATCCATGTCTTGGCTATAGTTCCCGGGTTAACATATTTTAGATGTTTTATATGAGAACAGGAAAGTGTAGCATTAAAGATGATGTGCTTGTCAATAGTTGTTAATGTAGAAGCCTTGGAGCACAGCACAAGAGAAGGAACATACATTTGTGAGTGTTAGTTACTATGTTATCACAGATATTAGTGGGATTGTTTCTCTAGCGTACTTTGAAGCCCTCTGTCCTCATTGTCACGCAAGCCGAAACACAGAATCCCAGCTTCGCTCTCACATCACGTCAGCAATGACAAAACGTGCTGTAGCTCTCGCAGGATGAATGAAATCTCTAACTCTTTCAGTGGTGAACTCCCACTCAGGAAGAGCAGTGCACCTGAGCTCAGGGGCAACTGAGGAGGAGTTGAACACCATCACCGGCCTCTTCATTACTCACCACACTCACACACAGCCAGGACCAATGACTCAAACAATTCATCAGAGGACTCATGGCCAAAGCCCTATCTGTAGGTGTGTGAACACATGTGAGACACAGACAGAGAGATAAATGGTAGCCAACTAGGACCTCTGGCCATTTGTACAGCTGCCACAGACTCCCTTTACACAGTATGCGCTTCATGTGCACTTCAGAGCTGTATTTCATCTTTTGGAGCAGGTCCCAGTCAAGACTCAGGTCTTTTAGGGCCAGTCAAATCATAAACAAACTACAAGTCAGAAACGGAGAATTTGCTTTAAAGTTTCAAATCAAGCCACGCCTCACAGCAGACAAGTCTAAGTCCGGTTTCAAGTCTTCATTTTTGTGACTTTATCTCAAGTCAAAGTCTCAAGGCAAGTCCTCAATGAGTCAAGTCCAAATCACGTCTTAAGTCCCAACCTTTGTGACTTGAGTCCAACTCGAATCTATGTCCCGAGTCTAAAGTAAGACAATCTCACAGGAGTCATGTCCAACTCAAGTCTCTAGTCTGAAGTCTGAATCAAGTTCTTAGGGAGTGGAGTGTCAACTAAGTCAACTCTTACAGCAGTCCAATCCAAAGTCTAAAGTCCTCATTGGTCTGCAGGTCTCAAGTCTTGTCTTTATTGAGTCAAGTGTAAGTCAAGTCTCAAATCCTGATTTTGTTGTCCTAAATCCAACCCAAGTCTCAAGAGTCAAGTCTTTATTCAGTCAGTCAGTCGAGTAAGTCAAGCCTCACAACAGTCAAGTCCAAGTCTTCAATTTTATGCTGCAAATCAGACTCGATTCCAAGTCTTAAATCTCAAGTGTTTAGGGAGTCAAGTCCAGCCAGCACGGGTGCTGTCTGTGCTGGTACACAGTGAGAGAGGGTGTCCGACCCAGGCAACTTCACTGCATCACACTGGGCAGTCATTAAAACCATGGGAAGGCCAGACTGTCTGACAGGTTCGCCAGGGGATCGAATCAGTGGAACAAAGGGTGAGACAGGTAACAGAGCCCCGGGGAAGAACCTGTGACAGACGTGTTATATCACTGGAAAGAGGACACCACAGACTGAATATCAAGCACTTGGAATGATTGAAGGCGGGGGGCTGTCAGTGGATGCATTAGATTAGTGTTGAAGTCAGACCTGATGGGCTAACAGGACACAGGAAAAAATGTTACTGGCGAGGTCCCCTGTGTTCTTGTGCTCAAATTGTTGTTTAGTTTGACACAATGACGATTAAGACATCAGATTGTAATGAATAAGGGATTATTATTTTGCACCAAAGTTCAACAATCACACCCACAGTGAAATCCATTACAGGAGATACGAATTTGTCAACTAACAAAAGCCTCATTTGTCACATTTGAAGAAAGGGAGTGGGTGATTATGGGGAGTACTTCATCTCAAAGTACCTCAATCTACTGAACATCACAGATTGATAAGCGTTTAGAAAATGTCCAACACTAAATCAGATTTGATGGATTTCTCCTATCAGACCTCCCGACTGTGTGATATTTGGCTTTTCTTTTTTTATTGACAGTGCAGACACTCACACACCTGAAGACTTTGAGACCTGTATTACCTCGAATCGCTCTGCACGAGCGTATTCCTTCTCCCCTGAGAGAGTTCTTGAGCCAAGCAGTAAAGGAACAGACATTGGGATGCAGCTCACCATCGCCGCTGTCTGAGTCGTAAATATCCTCCCCTCTATCTCTGTCTCGCTCACTCTCTCCCTCTCTCTTTCTTCTTTCCGTCCTTATGTGACCCCCGACTGACTGACTGACTGACTGACTGCTACTGCGAACGGACGATGAGTAACGTGAAAACTACAGCGTGTCACGTCCCGCTACGCTTGTCACAACCGGTAACACAATCAAAGAATAACATCACTACAAAATAGGTGAAAGGCGCTTAGGATGACAGTTAAATTCACCACACTTGCTGGATGCATAATGATACTTGCCAGACATATCGGTCTGAACACAATCCAGACACTCATGGAAATGCATGTTTTCGTGTTTCCCAGTTCTGCAAAGGCCATGTTAGAGCAAATCTACAGCATGTCCCTAGTGGAAATAATAATATTAATGTAGTGTTTTCAATCCTAACGCACCTCCTTGAATATAAATATTTGATCACACAAGAGATTATTTGACTGATCAAGCTGATATGCATGCAAATCCAAAACAAGGGTGTTCTAGCAGCGTGTGAGCGACAGGAGAATGCCTTGTTTCAGACTGTGCTGGTTTCACAGGGTGTATTTGATTTGTCAACATGTTTTTCACTTTCCTATTTGTGATTCTGCACTAACGAAGTGAAATGAGGTACTGTCTGGACAAAGCACGGCTTATGGTTTTGTTTACCAAAAAGAGAACAGGACAGGTCAAAAGGCAGGATGAATAATGTAAAGAATGATCTCTTTCAAGGTTCCTGATCAGCAGCCTTGAGATGCTGTGAATTATTAAACTGCGTGTGGAGCTAGGTTGCCTAACAATTGTTAAAAAATCTGCTTGCTAAAATGAAAGCAACCCTTTCTTTGCCCTGGTTCAGATCTAAAACGCCCGGGGGGGGAAACATTTGATCAAAGCCTCGTCTTTAGCTTCTGTCTCACAGCCAGATCTCCAAACTGTTACATCTCCCGGTGTGGCTGGAAGCTGTCAGGCTGACAGACAGATTCATATGTAAAGTCTGCCTCTCTAGCTTGGCCACATTGATTATCGGACCAGCGTCGCTCTATGAGGCCACGCTAACGGATAACAAGCACATAATCCTCCACGTAATGGCTGTCAAAGGTCTAAATTTACACCAGGAAAATAGGCTGGGAAACTTTTGATTAAGTATTCGACCTCATCCATCAAAGATTTTATCACCAATGGATAGGTACGTCTCTGTAGACTCTCGTTCTTTCTTGAACTTCTACAGCAGTGTTTTTCCTTTTTAGAAAGATTATTTTCAGAATTGATTTGGACTCAACTAATATGGTTTTGACTACAGCTCAGAATTCTGCTTCCCAGAGGCTGAGACGGACGGTTTCTGTTGAGTGTCTGTTCGGTGATAACTTTCATTGCTGTGTGTTCTCCAGGCATGGATCCTTGGCAGGCTGGGGATGATAGACTAACTTTTCATAAGTGCACGGCTGTCCAACTCCCAGAAGCCGGGAGACGTCAGGAGGAGAGACTGTTAGCGCTCTGTAAAGTGATCTCCAACAGCGGTTCTAACACAGGGCTTGATGTAGTAGAAAAGCATCGAGCTGCAGGGCCTTTCTTCTCCTTCATCTCATCTCTCTTTGCTCCCTACTTCTTTAATGTCATGTCATGCTTTCATCCGAATAAGTATCTCCCTCTTCCCCTTCTCTCATCTTTACTTCAGGCTTGGTCTTCATGCTCTGAGTTCCTTGAACCAAAGAGGGCGTTTTAAAGCTGCCAGAGTCTGAAAGCTGGCAAATGGGAAATATATATATGAAGAATAATTTAAAGAAAAAAGACCTCCAAGCAATAAGTGAAGGAAACCTCAAGCTTTTTTATAGCTATGGGTAAGTGTGCACAGACCGCATACGAGATACTGACTCTACTGTTTTGTTTCGTACTAACAGGAAATGATTCCAAGTAAGTACAAAAGGATGTAGCTACGACTTTAGATCAGTCACAAATAGCAAGTAAACAAATCATTTCCCTTTTTCCAGGTGTGAGTAGCATCTCTATTTCCATTATATCGTCCACTACAGGCACCAACAACATATTAAAAAACTGAATATATTATAAATTCATAGTATTTAAAGCTGCACTAATCAATATTTTTTATATTAACAATGGCTCAAATGACAATATGTATTGTGAAAGGTGCTGCTCATAGTGACAAACCCACAGCTCATTATCACCCGACTCTGCAGTCTGCATTGAGCTCAAAGACACTAAAACACTAGTGAGGCGTGTTTTAGTGTCTTTCAGCTCATTGTTTTGGTTTCATGGCCCTGAACCTTACTGTTTTGGTTCACTCTCTCCACTCTCATCAGCGTCGCTTTCAGCAGCAGCAGGCAGATGTTTTCCGCTCTAAAAACCCACTGCATGCTGTCTGCACATCACTGAACAGCATGCAAAATTAGCAACTAGCTAGAGAACAGCTAGCTAGGGGAACATTTAGCTGTAAAACAACCAGATATGTCTCTCAGGAGTGAAGACAAAAGTGAATATAGGACTTTGGTGGGTTGCCAGAAACACGAGAGAATCAGGACATAGCGTGCAATTTTCATTCATCATGGAAATGTCAGCTCACTAAAGGCAAAGGAAAGCTATCATTATGACTCATTAAGAGTGACTTTTATTAATAGAGAAATTGTCAAAATGTATGTAAGCTGTACTTGAGCACTGGAGTAGCAGAACTACAGAAGAACTAATTCAGGGTCATATGCATGTAGAATGGGAGTCAATATATATATATATGCAATATATTGCAAAATATTTTGTGTTTATAACGAATAACAGGCAAAAATATATGTCCAAAAGTTCAGATATATGTTAGTGTGCACAGGAGTGGTGGAGGTTAGCACTACATCAGATTTCCTGTAAAGCCGGTGACGGGGGTGTCCTCCATCCGACAGCCCGTCTGCAGCAGCTTGAACACCTGTCACGCCTCACTTTCTGCCAATGAAAGTGATGGCCCACCTCCTGGTGGCCAAACTGCACTTCAGGGCAAGACGACATAGTTTGAGAGCACCAGTGAGATGACTCAGCTGGAGAACGACGCTTTTCAAAATGCTCAGCATGAGTCAAGCTACATTTAAATATTTTGTATGATTCTCAAAAGGTTGAATGACTAGTTTGTTGAATTTCAGTCCAACATCCAAGTGCGGCATTGATATGAATTTATTCAAACTGAACAAGGGGAAATTTATCTGTGAATACATACCCACAAATCACAGATTGCATAAGGTTGCCACTAAAGTGTGAATTTCCCTGGTGCAACTTTAAATGCCGATTTTGATTCCTCAACAAGCTTTTGGATTACTCTTTTATATTTGTCAAGGTTTGATAAACGGTAAGCAACCTCTGTGCGGCATCCCATCCAATCACATCTCACCGTTCAATATGTTCTCTGCTCTGACTGGTGAGGCGGAAGGTATTTTTAGCTCCAGATATTCAATAAAAGCAGACACTTCTCCAGAGGTTTTAAATTGAGACAAACAGACAAGCAAACACCACAGCAAAATAGCATGACACAGCAGTAGCACTGCAACGCCAGGTTGCTGTCAGCCACTATCCATCCTACATCTTCCCAGCGGGCATCACAGTTAACACAAGGCCCCCCTGAACTCACCTTACCCTCTTACACAGAGCAGGTAAACTGTTAAAGAAAGCCAGCGATACTTTATCACAGAGAGCAAGAACACAAGCACAGGTTAGAAACACTGAGTAAAAACTCTGGGTCCTGTGAGAGTTGAAGCACGATTAGTGCACTGCAGCACAACTGCCGCAACATTTAACTGAGAAGGACCATTTGTCAAAGTGCTTCTCACTAGAAGTCCCCTATGTGAAGCTGTTTCTGAGGGGAGGAGGGTTATATAGTCTTAAGACTCGTCCACTGGCCTCAGAAGAAACGGTCACTCATACATTGATAAAGGTTAACTGCACTGCCCTCACATCCAGACCAGCTCTGATGAAAGGATGGATGTTCACATATGAAGGAAGGACGCAGTTAAGTTGCACGTCTAAATGATTCATATCATCCAACAAAGTATCATGCATGAACATGAAAGCAATTTTATTTGGCTCGAGGGTGAGAGATTAAACATTTAGTGGCACAAGATGACAAACTAGGGGTTGTATCCTCTGGGTGTGAGCCCAGCCCTACTCCTCTAGGTTTTACTTCATGCAAAATAAGACGCCCAGGGTTGCCACCGACATAGAGAGCATAATACCATAAACAAGCTTAATCCCCTCAAATCAACATAACAGGGCGGGGCAAGGTGTTTATTTCAACATGCCGAGGATTGAGGGCAAAAACAAAGTCTGGCTGTTAGAGTTGTGTCAGAGCGGTTTGAAGTTTCACTCTGACAGGTTAAAGGACTCAACAATAATAACAACATGCTGAGATTTTTAATACACTAATGCAATAGAATTGTGATTCCCAACCTGGGGATTGGGACCCCCTGTGGGGTCGACAGATAAATCAGAGGGGTCATGGGCTGATTTAAAAGATTGGACATAATCTTAACTCAAGATCAGTTTACTAGCGTCCTTGCTGATCAGGACCGTGAGATGCACCAAAACAAATAAAACTAGTGAGTTTTGAGTTTTATTTTTGTCAAACATATTGGTCCAAAGGCCAAGAATTAACTTCTATCCTCAAATACAGTACAGTTTTATCTCTTTAGGCCTCTAACAACGTGAAACCATGTGAGAACACCACTCTTAAATGTATGCAACCTGTGATAAGTGGTTTGAGTAGATCTTTCTGGTCATTCAAGGGAAACAAATAAATATAATATATAATAAATAAATATAATAAGCTGAGTGTTTTATAACTAAAGAAAGTGAGGTAACCAGGAAACAATACTGTTACACAAATGTCAAGATGTAAGAGAACAAATATATGACAATGGGAAGTGGAATTCATTCTTTCCTGTGGACATATGATCTAATAATCTTACTGAATGTGTCTATGGAAGAACTATGTGCGGAGCAGGACAGGAAACCAGGCCCTTTGGTGCATTCAGGAATGTCCATGAGGTAGATACAGCAATCCTGTGCACTACATAAGAATTTGCATTGCAAACGAGGAAATACATATTGTTTTCACTGTGTCTCTACACTTCCTGTCTCAGTTCAGGGGCTGCAAACATACTTTTTGCAGAAACAGTATAACATACAACGCAGAGAGTCCAGGAAGTTCCTTAGTCCTTACACACACATTCCTAATTTTTCCTCTTGACGCAGCCTCTTGTCTGGTGACAATGGCAGGAACGAAAAGGAGTGGGGAAGGATGTTTTTTGGAGGGGGGGCGGGGCGCGTGCATTGTACCTCATTTCCTTGAGCAGTGTAGAAAGTAGAGAGCGCTGAGAGCCGCTGGGACGAGTGAACGAAAGGAGCAGCATCCGTCGAGAACGTCCAAGGTCCAGAGATTTCCCGCCGGGCGATGACCACGTGTCTGGAGAAGGAGGGAGAGATGTTGTATTGTTCTCCTCTCTCCTCCTCCTCCTCCTCCCCCCTCTGCTCCATCCCCCACTATTAGTGAGACAGATTAACTCCAAGAGCTGCTAGTCCTCAGAGTGTGTCTGGCACGCACACACACACACACACACACACACATCGCATCAATTAGGCCTTCTCCGTGTGATTCAGGCTAACAGACGAAGGCAGATGCACTCTACAAAAACATGACAAGGACAATTGGCCTGAAACTGGAGAATTTACTCATGGATGAGCAGCCCAGTTCTCCAATTCTCCAAACAGAGTAAAGGCCTAATACGCCAATTACACTAAAAGCTAGACTGCATGTCGTGCAACACACACACACACACACACACACACACAAAAACACCAAACAACGCATACAAGTTTGTGACTGGCCCACTCCAGATGTGATTTAGAGTGATAGAGCTTAGATTCTTCCATCCAGACTGGGGTGACCTTGTTCTTCAGGAGAGGAGAGAAGTAGAGAAGAAGTGGTGTTGGGTTTGGAGTTGGTGTACAACTTGATGGAGGCAGCCGTAGCTGTAATGACTTGAGCCGGCGCTCCCTGCGGCTCTGGGATTGATGTTTACCTGGAGACGACAGAAGATATGACGGTGTGGGGACCTGACAGGGCTGACATTTTAAAGTGAGATCCTACGGGAGTCGGTCCAGTGGGAGTCCAGTTACAGTGGAGGAGGTGTCGGAGGGGCAGAGTTGTGACACATTATATGGATTAGTATCATGGATCAGACAGCACCCTGTGGTGCAAGTATTGTTATCACATTAGATTTCAACAATCGTGCATGTCTATGGACCGGAATGACAAAGTATGAAGCAGACAAGCACTATTTGTGAAGAAATATCTCTGTATGAACAAAAAAATCCTGCACGCTGTTAATGTATTAACATTAAAGAAAAAACTAGTGATTGAGAGTGTGCAGGATTACTTTGTTTTTTATTTATCAGAATCACAATCTGGCTTATTGCCAAGTAGGTTTTCACATTCAAGGAATGTTTCTTGGTATGTTGGTAAGAAAGTTAAAGCAAGTAATGCAAGTCAAGAAGCATAAAAAGAAAATTGACAATAAAATATAAATAAATTAGAAAAGAAAAATGTGATTGAGACCTCAAACAGAACTCAAACCTCAAATTACTTGTTTTGTCTGACCAAAAATCCAAAATTGAAAGAGATGAACAAAAATACAAAAGCGAAAGAGAGAGCAGCATAAGTTCACATTAGAGAAGCTGGGACCATTGAAAGTTTGGCATTTTAAGAGTCTACAGTTGGTTATGTGTGGCTGTTCTTATGTACAGCTGTGCTTTTAGCTCAAATGCTAACGTCAGCCTGCCAACATGGTCACAACAACATTGCTAACATGCTGTTTACCATATTCCCGATTAGCTAACCAAGTGTGCTACTCGGCAGCGTGTTAGCATGCCACGCTGAAAATGTGGCTAAAAATGAAAAAGGAATATCAAACGATAATCAAATTGTTGTCTTTTGATATTCTGACAAATGATAAATGAATCATTTTAGCTCTGAATTCAAAGCACTGTGGTACACGGTGTTCACTTTTCTCTTTAAACTTTGAATGCCCTTCAGAAGCATCGATCACCTTGGAAACAATTCCCTGTTTCAAAGACATTGATTAATCATTGTTGTCGTCTGGAACCTTCAATGAGAAACAGCCATTTATATCTTCTATCTATCTAGCGTACAAAAATAATCCTTGTCTGTGACACTGGGCCACGCAGATGATGATTGCTGTCCTGCTCACAGCATTAGGCTGAACCGCTGTGAGCAACACAAGATAATTACTCTGAATCAGTCTTCCTAGGAAATAAAAGGAGGATCTGAGCCCTGCTTATGCACACATAACAACCTCTCTTTCATAACTCTAACACTCCTGAACGGGAGCACACAAGCTATAACTTGCACAATGTTGGTTATTTGCATTGAGCTTTGGTGCTGCATTGAGAAAGTCTGATGCAAGCGGATCAGGATGGATCAGGGTGTGAGTTCCCCTGAGGAATGTTTTTGCATTTAGTAAATAACATTGTTCCTATAGGTGTGAAGTAGCCTTAAAGTTTGAACAGTATGATGTTCACATAAGGAGCTTTAGCATGGATTCCTATTAAACATGCAACCACCCTCAAATCTCTCTCACAGATGCCTATCAGAGAAATAATGAAGCAATCAGTGCAACCACTCAGCACGCTAATTACCAATGCTAGACCAGGACGCCCACCGGCAGCATCTCACTGTATGTGTGTGTGTGTGTCAGATTTTAAAATGCTTTCCAGGAGAAAAATGTCTCACCAACAACAGACGTTTAATTACCAGAGGATGGAGAGCTTTGGTTTGCCTGTGCCATCACTCATGGCTGAATTGAATGAATAAATAGGTAAACAGCAGATGAACAAGCCAGACTCAGCATGGTTTGGATGAGATCTGTGACATCACACACGCTTGCGCACACGCACACACACACACACACACACACACAGAGTCAGCACTGTTTAATATTATGGATGAAGTGGTGGTTCAACGCTGTGGTAGGCTGGAGATGGCGCTTAGAGGAAAGAGCTGAGCTTGTGGGTGATTTGTTTGGCAAGCTTCACAGAGTCTATGATTAAGTGATGAACCACGGACCACCGTACACGCCCTTTAGTTCTTACATCAAACAGGTAGTAATGAACAACATGAGGAAAATGATTACTGCAGTTAATCAGAAACGGAATTATTATTATTAGAATTATTATAAATCTTGGTCTCCACCTGTTGGGGGACAAATTAACACCTGTTCCTCACTGCATTGTGGGATTCAAAAAGTGACGTCCTGGACTTGAACCGTCATGGAGCAGAGTTGCAGAGAGACAAAACCCACCCGGTGAAAAAACGGTGCCAGACAAAATGAATGTCAATGGCAGTGGCCTGTTTACGGCTATCGCAGTTAAATGTCAAATGCTTGGGCCGCGTGGAGACAGAGCTGACTGGTATAGAATTTGCAGGTGTGTCTCTCCCTCCATCACTCTGCTGCTACTCTCTCTGTGTGCTGTTGGACATGGGACAATACATTGGGATGAGCAGCAGGATCTATTATTAGTGGAAGAGTGAAGAATGTTGTGTCCAGGGGAAAACAGGGGAGCCGGCCAAACCTCACTGACATTATTTTAAGAGTTGCTGTGGTGACAGTCTCTGCAAAAGATGACTGAGAAAAAGATGACAAGAAACTGTGCGAGCATCACAGTTTAAAAGGACCATGCCAGTAGTTTTGCACAATGTAGTTTATTACAAATCACTTAAGTCAAACCATGCAACCATTGGTTTCTCCTAAAATGTGATTAAACGTTCTCTCTTAATCATGTAATCCATCACAATGTACAATGTCTGCATTACATTATTGTTGACAGGGCCCCGGGGGCCATTTTTGCCCTGGGGGCCTGGGTGCAAAAATATGCTGTGTCTCCTATTGTTTGTGTACATATGGGTTCAAATTAAACACAAATTTATTTAGAAAAATTCACCATGCAAGCACAATTCAAACTTAAATAAAAAAGGCTGCAGAACAAGAGTGCTACACAATTTGTTTGGCTGCACTGTAAACAGATTCACATGTCAATTTACTAGCTAACACATATATGTGAAAATGGTATTGATTCTCTCATTAAACTCTGCAAAGAAAGCAAATTCCCAAAATGCCAAACTATTTCTTTAAGAATTATAACTTAGTGGTATGGACCTTTAAGTCTGCAGCTATATGGGCAAAGGAAACAAGAAAGATTTGGAATAAATCCAACAGCACCAGATGCATAAACTCTCACTACAGTTTTGAGAAGGCGAGAAAAATAAATGCAGTTACTACAGCATGTGTGACATATCGTATACTACAGAGTGCTGCAGTGTTTTTACAGCACAAACAGCCTCCGCACCAGTGTGTCCAGTTTATTTGTAGCTTCTGACAAACGCAAAACGTCAAGCCAACTCTTCTCCCCAAAGGACACTCTCCCCATCATGGAGGGAGGGAGGGGGGGGGTCATTTCAGCAGCTTCAGCAGCAGTTTTATTTGGCTTGTGCTGCCAGTTGTTCACAGCTGGACTGTTCTCTGTTCATATGAGCTAACCTGGGCGTGAACATGGATCTTGTGGTTCAGCGGACCTGGGACCATGTGAAAGCATCACTGTGAAGACAGTGACGTTAGCTGTGAAAGGAAATATTTCCACGTGTCTTGTTTGACATAAAGCCAGACGTCTGCCCAGCGGATTTTCTTGTTGCCACGTTGCTCCTTTCCCGCTGCCAATGCTGTACTCACTCTAGCATCAGCGTCCTCCCTACACGATGCTGCCACTGTCTCCATGGTGATGTAACTGCCACAAACCACCATCCCTGCCACCACTACCAGCACCACAAACACATGCACACACAAACACACACATACCAGGCCAAATCCCACTGTGTCATTTGGCTGGGGCTTTTTAAACACCGCTCGGTGTATGGAAATTAATTTGCGCAGCCAACGCCTCACTCCATCTAATTCAGTATTAATGCTGTCTCAGATTACTAGACAGCTTTCCAGCCCCCCCGGGGCCACGAATCTGGAGAGCGAGACGGAGGAACAGAATGGGAGAAAAACCATATAAACTGCTCTCTAATTGGGGGTGTCAAGCAACAGATAGTGTCATATTTGAGGACTTGTTCCAAGGTGGTTAATGCAATGATTACAATGAAATGTCAGCTGCCATGACACCTTCGGCAAAGAAGACGTCAGAAACATCATCATCCTGGCTTGCACGCTAGCCCGTCATGTAGCTTTGGACTTCCTACGAAAACCACCTTTTGTGCTGGAAGAGCACATTCTCTCGCAGTCCGGCAAATTCCTCCTTCTTTTAACTCCAGTGACCTTGCAGACGACTTGGCTCTCGCCTTGCCAAGCACTGTACATGAGGAACATCAGCCCCGCTGCTCTTCAGGCCATCAATCAGGCTCTCCAGCAGCCATGAAATGAGCCATATGCGGAATGGGCAGGGCACAGAGAGAAAACAATGGTTTTATATACTCAAGAGGTCCTGATTTCCGTTCCTGGCATTCAGACCGCCTCAACAGCTTGAACAAGAGGAGTGTGAGTCACAAAATCAAATGCTGGCTCTGGCAATTTGGATTACAAATGCAGAGGGTGTGCGTTTGCATATTTGGTAGCGGGGTAAAGAAAAGATGACCAAGCATTAAAGACAAGACAAGGGAGTTGTTCCCCTTCTGTCACCTCAATCTTCCACAACAATTAGCTGCTGACAGTGACATAGAGCGCAATAATAAGATCTACCATGGGGAGGGGTCTCCTCAGTCCCCAGCATATGGTGCCACTTTAATCTGCAGCCGCTATCAGATGAGTCTGGCCGGTAAACAAGGTTTGATTTGAACGGATTGCATGCTCAAAACCTTTGAGGGTACACAAAAACAAAGGAGGCTGACTATGAATACAACTGCATCCAAAACGTACGACTGACAATTATTCACAAATGATAAATGAAAGGATTTTTATGCTTTTTGTTGTTGCGAGCTCAGCGCTGAAAGAACAAATATCCAGATTGAAGAAGTTGCCAAGGAAACCAGATACTAGATGCTCTGTCTCTCTTTTTAAATTGATAAAATAGCATTTTTCTGGGTGAGAGGGTGGCGATTTGCTTCTTCGCTAGCAGGGGTCACGATCTGCTATTCATTAGAGGCTCTGAGTAATCCTTATAGGTGAGCCCAGCCTCAGACCCCGTAATCATAGGGTTGACACCTGCTAGTATTGTCCCCCTCCATCACATGACACCCCAAAGGCTGGGTTTGCAGGGTGTAACATGTGCCCCCCTGGACTTCTTCTCTTCCCACCAGGCCTTCCCATAATCCTATTAGACCCCAGTCATCTGCACTGCATTAGAAAAATGTGGGGATTGATCCTTGAACACAAACCCCGTGTCCCGAGGAGTCCCTATGTTTCACTTTTCAGATGTGTGCATTAAACACCACGGAATATAAGACTCACTTTATCCTTCTCCTACAAACACTCCTCAGACAGACTGAGGCAAGAAAATAGCTGTTGTGTAATTTGCATGTGTCAGGCTTAAAAGACTGGGCTTTATCGCCTCAGTCTATAAAACAATTGTCTGCTTCTTCTGAATAAATCTCAATTATCTAAGTCTGTATGGTGAATTATGGGAAAACACAAACAAGACTGAGAGTCTGCAGCCATGCTAGCGGCTCTGTGAGGCTGCACACAGGCACGGCGGTGCTTTCAGCTAAATGCCAACACCAGTTCATCACATTTGTTGCATCATACCTGCTCGGTTCACAACGCCACAGACGTCTAATTTCATCTCTTCAGTAAATAACACATTTCTGCCTGCTTCAGCTATGACATTTGTACTGAATAACAACAACAACAACAACAACAAATTTAAACCAATGCTAAAAGCGCCATCATTTTGCTTGAATGTGTGGAAAACTACAGAATCCAGCTCCAAAAATCTATTTTTCTCAACTCAAAGCTAAAAAAAACCCAAACAAGCCTTTGTATGAACTTTAACTCTTGGGATCTACTGCACGTGCACCTCAGCCTGCTGTATTAGCTCAATCAAATACTCTAAAGCAGCATTCAAATATCGCCTTACATAACACATTTAAAGCAGCTATTTTCTGGCCCTTTCACCCCTTGGGTCCCTCTTGGCGCAGAGGGTGACCATCAGTGGGTGGAGGTGCAGATTGGAGTGGCATGGCTGCAGCTGAGGAATGCGAGGAATTCCCCTTGTAAACACATCATGCTCGGACGGTCCCCACACTCTTATCTCCCCGTGCCCATCGCTCCCTTTAATCCTCATAATGGTTAGTTATTCATTACCAAACCCCATTCTTCTTCTTCCATCGGCTTTTCCTGTGGCCTCAGCTTGGTCAAGGCAGGTGGGGTTGCTTCTACTCGAGGCTTTTATTTACCTGAGGCCCCACATGGTATATTATACACTCTGATACCCCCCAATGGGCAAACAGAGCCCACTCTGATACTACTGTATACAGTTCAATGGCTTCAATGGCTTTCAAATGTCAACAACTTGAAAAAGAGAGTTTCTTTTCTTTCCGCACGACTAGCCCCCGCTCCTTCTGGTCCTATGGGAACTCTCTTTAGCTGATAGGATCATAAGTGGCTAAGGGGGGGGCAAATTTATTTTTCTTCTTGGTTGAATAGAGCGGCTTTTGCTTGCTTTTCAGCGTGGCACCTCCCCCTGTGGTTCCTATATATGAGCCCCCTCTCAGCTTAAATGAAAGTAATTTCAAAAGCAGCTGAGGGCCATCGTTAATACTGCCTGGCATTTAGAAAACACAGGAAAAGAAAAGGTGCAGGCACAGGCGGGCTTTTTTTCCCCTCCCTTTGCTTAGGCGAAATCCTGTTTTGGCCGTGCTAGAGGAAGGTGCGAAGTCCATCCTGAGCACATACTGTGCAGCATGAGGGGCCCTTGGGGGCTGCATTCCATCTCATGGTGTACCACTCTCTACCAGTCATGAGGGACGCTTGCTTACAAGGATGAAACCCACTCACACTGCCATTGCCACATTCCCCAGCAGTTTCCCATCAGCTCGGACTTTCTGCGGCAAGAGCCAGAAACCAGATTTCCCCTCTTCCTGTGACTTCCTCCGATACGTTTGTTTAAGGCATGTCTGCTGCTCCGGAGGGAAAAGCTGATTCTTTCCGGGTGTTTTTCAGTGTTAATGTAGACTTTTCCTGACATTGGTGATAAAAGAGCAGCTGTGGAGATTGTTCAGCCGCTGCCCTCTGAAAAGTCGAAATGTTGACAGTAGATATCGCACCAAATAGGACAGTGTTGAAATGACAGACACACACTTTGGCCCCCGTCACACACAGAACGACATGAGAAAGAATTTGGAGGAGTTTTCGGGAATGGCCTGTAGGGAAAAATCCCCTAAATGTAATGCTAAGTGTCCTCTTTATGGCATTCATCCAGTCTTGACTTTATAGGCTTTCATGGTGTTTTTTCAGGGAGTTTTTCTTTAACCAAATCAAGGGTATCGTGTAAAGCCCATTGGCCCATTAATCAACTAATTGCTTAGTCTATACAATTCACGAAAATATAGAGAAATACCCATCACACATTCCCAGAACCCAAATTGCTTGTTTTTCTGATCAACTTACAAAGGCTGAAATATTCAATTCTAAATTATATAAAGCAGCAAATTCTAACAACTGAGAAGCTGAAACAAGCTAATAGCTATGCTAGCAGTGTGGTGGTAGGGGTGGCAATGCTAGTCCAAGACTTGTAATCCAGACTGAAACAGAAATCTCAACAAATATTTAACAGATTTTCATGAACTTTTGTTCAGACATTCTTGGTGCCCAGAGGATGAGTCCTAATGAATTTGGTGATCTTCTGACTTTTCATCTAGTGCCACCATGAGGTTCACATTTGTGGGTTTTTTTTCATTTTTACGTAAAATGTCTTGACAACTACTGGACAGATTGCCAAATACTTCGGTAAAGACATTCACGTTGCCCAGAGGATGAATTCTCACAACTTTGGTGATCCCTTAACTTTTACCTTGAACACCATCAGGATTAATCCCATTCCCATCAGCCTCAGCTGTATTTTGTGTTTAATGCTACTTGGGAAATGTTATCATGGTAGTATTTGTTTCGTCTTTATGTACCACGTTACATTTGATAAATGTTGACAGTTTGCAGCATTGCACGACACCTCTATAGATACAGGACTGGTCGTGCCACAAAGAATAAATGTCCTCATTAGTATTAAGTGCTTTGCTCATATGTTCCCTAATACCGATTCATGGTATCACAGTATGTCAGCTTGCCCCGAGGAAGCTGTCAGCTACAGATGTCAATACCCTCGCTGACCCCTCTCCCTCCCCCCACCACTGCACACACACAGCACTGGAGGATTGTCCCCCCAGAACAAAGGGATGGGGGGTTTCTGGGGAGAACAGGCAACCAAACATTCCTCTCACAATGGACAGAGAGGCTGGCAGGTTCAATTAGTACACACTTTAAACTGGGCTCCATACGATCCCACTGTGCTTGAAAACAAAGCTGGAGCTCCACACACGAATGGGGTATTTGGTGGTCTCGCGTTTTAAGAGTTTGTCCTTTTATCTGCTTTGTTGCTGCCATGTTGCCTGAGATATAAACCACTTGAAGGGCACGCAGGGCAGAGATCTTCAAGTTGAAAGATTGATGGCATTCTGTTTCTTCAAAAACTTTTTATTTTTGGAAGTAAACTCGCCCTACCACTGCAAACTGGGACTGCAGCCAGTCTCGGCAAGAAATCTTAGCTATTAATCTCTCCAAGAATAAAGTGTCACCCAGAGTCTAATGAAACACTTCAGAACACATTTTCATAATTGCCCCATATACTCTCTTTATTTTTTTTAGGATTGTCACGAGACTGACACAACGTTGAATCCCACACAAAACATGATCAGTGGAATCCACCAAACTATGAATGTAATTATTCATTATCTTCCTTCCTATGAAACTAGGATTTTCCAGGAAGCTTTGAGAGAACTGACCATCAGCAGCTCAACTTCTGACGGTGGTATTTTCCTGTCTTAATATCAATACAGTTCTATATCTTGCATTAAATGATGCTCTGAAGCAACAAACTGGGACACGAGCCAGTGTTAGCTGGATGCAGCACTGACAGTGATTTGATGCTCGTGTCTGTGTGTCATGATTGCCTGGAAACCTCTGAAAACGGATGCTCCACATAATCAATACGCAGAGGTATTGGAAGAGCAACACAACACATTACAGGCACAGAGCGAGAGTGAGCTGCTGACATTTAGTAGAGCAATAAACTGATGGACTTACCTATTACACAAGGTGAGCCGTAACGTCGGGTACTTGGCGTATCCGAGAGAAAAGAAACCCCCCAAAAGCCGCTGTATCACACTTTACACCATCCGGGCGCACATGTTGCCAGTTCCCCACCGAGAAATGTCACAATCGCGAGCTGCAACGGGAAGCCAGCGGGCTGCGGGAGCGGACAGCGTCGCTGCGGGTCGCGGCGCGGCGCGTCAGGGCGCTGGGCGAGATGCGTGGGGCGACACCCTTCGAGCGGGACCTCTGGGACTCTGCGCCTGGCCGTTCCTCGCTCACGCTGGACGCCGCGAATAGCGGTAACCGCAGCCACCGGCGGTGGAACAGCGATCCGTGATCGCTCGTTAATGCGTGGTGCGCAATTAAGAGGCGCGCAGGACGCCGGTGCCACCCACCAAAGGAGGTTTTCGCGGTGAGTGTACGGACAGGGAATTTTAATGCGGACCTCTGCAGAGTTTCCTCCCTGTGCGCTGAAATCCACTGTACCGACAAGAAAACGTAAAGTTGCGTTACAGCAGAGAAGGGGGCGCTTCTCTTGGCCACCTGCCACTCAGCAGCCCACCTGCACGGGACACCTGTTGACTGGAAACTGCTCGGACATCCAGAACAACCAAAGTCAACTGTGATCGATAGGACTTCATTCATACAAAGCTTGTCCACCGTTCGTCTCTCACGTGCTGCTACAGAAACAGCAGACTGACATTAAAGCTGCAGGGTTTTGGACAGACACGCTTTGAAACAGATGAGATGGTTAGTCGATTAATCAGTTACCCTTTAATTAGTAAAACTATTTTCTACAGCTTCTAAAATGCCCAAAACATTTATTTTCTTAATTGTTTGACTCTTGATCAGACAAACATGATTTTCAGACATATTTTGAGTCTTACCTTGAGCACATAACATTGTTAACAACACTAACCAATAGTAATGAGTCCTGGAATAAACGTGGCTGATGATAGTGTGGACCACTACAATGTATATTTATTCCTGCTACACACAGATCATTAAAGATGATATACGTCCTGCAGGCTACACCGGGCTTCTTTACCCAGATAGGTTTAATCTCCTTTCAATCTGCCGAGTTTTTTTAAACCTTTTAAGTTTGAGATTTACTCAAATAAACACACATTAGACCATATGATTAGACTTTTGTCTAGTATAGATGGACCATAAATCAAATAAGTTGGGGATCACTGCCAACACTGACTAACTGAAAGTGCTGTTGGTGGTGAAACTTTCTTTTTGTAATAAACCTCAACCGTTGGACCTTATGCTACTGCTTTCTTTGCTGGAGGCCCCTGAAGGCCCCTGGACCCCGCAGTCTGAGTCATGTTCCTCTGTCAGTGCCGCTCTTTCTCCTCTAATCCCACACTTCTCAAACAGCAGCTCCACCCTGAATCTGCAGGGAGGCTGTCAGCTGGTCAAATCTATTATGAGGTTAAACCACTTATCTGTCCATATGGGAGGGAACAGGGGCATCTAACCTCAGCTGGCACCCTGGTATGAAACAGCACATCACTCCTCCAAAGGCCTAAAATAAACGGCGGGGTAAACAAAATCTGGTGTTTACTGCATGTGGAGTTCAACAGCTGATACAAGTGGCCCATAATCTCATGGGTGTGATTTAAGCTTGAGAGGGTTTCAACTGCTTTTATCTGTCATTTCATCCTCTGGACGCCTCTTTGACTTCTTGTTACTAAGTAAGCAAGAGTAGAGACACAAGAAACATGGTGCTAATAGATGCACAGGAAGGTGTTCATTTGAAAAAAGAAAACAATCAAAAAGTGATTAATTGTATTCTCTTTAAAGGAGGAAATAGCTGCTGGAAACATCTACAGCAAGAGTGGTTTTTTTTTAATATAATTTTTTTTTAATTTTAAAAAAATTTTAATTTTAAAGTTTTTAAAGAATTAAACCACATTAGAAACTCATTGTCTCATTCTGTTGCTGAGGCCTGAGTGTTACAGTGAACACGTACTGCCCCCTACAGGTCAGAGATCACCACTGCACCCAATTACAAAACGTGACTCAACATTTTCTACAGACCTTCATTGACTCATCCATCACAGCCACAGTCTGGCAGTGCAGGCAGCATTAACATGCCAGAGTGACAAAGCAAGTGCTGCATTTAGTTTATTTTCAATACACGAGATTAAAAAATATATATTTACAAATTTTTTTTCACAGACAAGTGTCCAATATTTAGTAGTGGCGTTTCAGTTCAGACGTGTCTTTTTCAGCCTGGAGTTGTCTGCGGCCGCTTTACGCTTACGTGACGGAGTGCCTGGAGCTTCTTCAGAGGAAGCCAGGTAGTACAGCTCGATGGGTGGGGTCGGCTCCTGGAGGGAAGACAAAAAGCACAACATTAACACTCAACTTACAGAGACCATGGCTCGATACTAAGGAAGTGATCTTATTTCTTACAAGATAATTCTATTTTAAAATCCTCAGACATGTTAACAGTCTTGAAGCTACACCCTGTTACATTTACATAAACATTACAACAAAATGATCTAAGAGTTTGTTAGTAACGATAAACTGAAACCCTTCCAGTGAGGATCCATATCAAGAGTTCAGCAAACCTGCATGAGGTAGTCTGCGATGTACTCCGGCTTCAAGCACGTGACTCCGTGGGAGGCAGCCTCGGATACGTCGACTCTGAAGTCTCCGGGCTTCAGCCGACTAAAGTCTGCAAACAGGTGAGAGGCCTCCTTGTACAAGGACGGGGAGGGACTCGGCAAGACCTGGCAAATATAGCGGAGAGGGGGTTTTAGCTTAATTAATTTGATCTAAAAAAGTAGTGCCTGTCTGCTCAGCTCCCGTTTCATTTCTTGAGCCAGCAATTTGCTCTCTACGGTCAACTTTAAATTCGCCTTAATATTAGTTGTTTCACGGTTTCTCCAGTCTTTTGTAGTGGAGGTGAGCCACCTCGTCTGAAACAAAGGCCACCTCCGCTAACATCATAAAATGTAATAAACAAGATAAAACCAACAAAACAAAGAGCAGGGGAACTGTGTCAAACATCAGATTCTATATGTACTTGGTGACGTTTGTTTAGGTGTCATCTTGATCACATGGAACGATGTGTCAAGATCTGGTTGACTTACCTGCTCGACCAAACTCTTTACAGTGGGGAAACTATGTTTATAAAGATTAGATTAAAAATGAAATGTAACCCTACTGTTGAACCAGTTATTAAGAGTTTCATATTAGCTTCTCTACAGGGTGAATGTTTAAAGGATCTCTCTGATCTTTGCCGTTTTTCTTATTTGAAAATTGTACTAAACTCGGATTTAACACAAGAAATAAAACAAGCAGCAACCTTCGCCCTGCCAGACTGCAGCAACCGCCTGAAGCCTGATTCTCTGTTCTGGTCGATGTTCAGCATGACTGTCCATCCACTGAAGGCTCCCTGAGAAACAGAAAGAGAAATCTTAGTGTACCTTAACACCCAAGATAATATACAATACAAATGGACTGTTCTGTAGCTCCGTGTGGGTGTGTCTGTAACTACCCTTTGCTCAGAGCGTCCCTGCAGGGTTTTTCTCCAGCGCATGGCAGCTAACGCCAGTCTCCTCTGCTGCGAGGTGATGGAGGGCAACGCATCCAGAATGGAGCCGCTGCCCCACTCATACTCATCCTCCTGGGACACAAACGGATGTAGAGGTGTAAGATCTTTCTCAGCATAAAAAAACAAGACCATTTTGTCATCAGTTCAATGAAGATGAACTTCTGTAAAACCTTTAAAACCCTTTGAGGAAACTAAAAGCAAGACTGCATGTAGTTTCTGGAAAGCCATTTGTGCTTTATCCTATATAAAGGATTTAGAAAACCAAACCTTCTCCTTTTGACATCATTTCATGCTGAACCATGAACCTGATACTTATTTCTTAATAAAAATACAGAAACAAAAGCTGTCAACAGTATTTTTAAATGAACAATGAAAACCCTGAACATCAAAATGGTCAGAATAACGGACGAGACATTAACCGACATGCCACAAATAAAACAGCTTCGCTGCACATACAGTGTTAATTGGTCGTCACTAAAGGAGAAATCTCCAGATCCTGACCTGGATAAAGCGCCCCACAGAGCGGCAGGCCTCCAGGTACGAGCGGTGCAGGATCCATTTGCCGGCCGCCATCGCTGCCAGGTACTTCTCGTTGCGCAGAGGAGTCCCGACGATGATGTGGGAGCAGCTGGGGTCGAAAGACTGCTTGTCCAGGACTACACCACCTACGACACCAAACGGAAAGAAGAACTGTAGATAAGATATGTTGTACCTAAACAGGAGTTAGTTACAGACCGATAATAAAAGATTGTTGTATAAATGTCCATATCAGACATTGATCCATACCTGCTGACTATAAGCTGCTGAGTGAGAAACCCCTTTCACCCTGAATTGTATGTCATCAATTCAATTCAATTTTATTTATATAGCGCCATATCATAACAAAGTTATCTCAGGGCACTCTATCACATGGAGCCGGTCGAGACCAACTTCCACACACACAAAGACCCAACGTTCCCAC